>SNQJ01S0044910.1:34478-84034 GCA_010110895.2 Picea sitchensis
GTCTCGGCATCTTCCTCCTTCTTATGTTCTCCATCGAATGTTGGAGGCTTAATCTTGTTCATCTCTCCTTTCAATTCCTCTCTTCCAGATTTTCGATGTTTTCTGGTAGGGGATGGGTTTGAACTACTGTGTGTCTTACTGTCAGAATGTCTTTGGGAGCGACTAAGATGTCGACTCCCACTCCTCGACCTACCTCCTCTCCTATGGGTTCTGCGACTCTCTGTCGTACTTGAGTCTCTTTCTTTCTCGAGTTTCTTCTCTATTCTTTCCAGGCTCTTCAACATTTTTAAATTGAATTCACCCTGCCGATCCCGGATTTTCATGAGCTTTCGGCTATCAACTAGGCGAGCCTAGGCATCTTCCTGCAATATTTCGATGAGTTGCATCATATGTTCTTCCTTATCCATCTCATTTCCGTGCCCATTGGAGTTCGATCCCTCCACTCCCATATTGACATCCTTTCCTTCCCGTTCGTCTTCCATTTCAGGGGTAATCTGCACTCTTCCCCACTCCATACTCGGCATTGATTAACTGGATTTATGGCCTTCGTTGAACTCTGCACACGCACTGTGCAATTGAATTCGAAATTTGTCAGGCCATTAAACTTTATGAACAATCCACAACATTTACAAGCCAATTCGAACAAAATAAAAGACATTTCGTTTTAATTAAGTTTCTTGAACTGGAAGTATTATGCATTTCTTCCATTTCTTTGCATTTGAGGTAATTTCCAAACAGTTCCGACACTCGTCAGTCCTCCGTAATCTAATACGTAGACGACTCGAATTTGTCGAGCCTTCGCCTCTTGACAATTCTTCATCATTCATAAACAATCAAATTTATGAAAATGTTTTCAATTTCACGAATCTTCGGAGCTCTGCTCGGCTCTGCAATTTCTGGGACTTCGGAACTTTGGATTCTCGGTCCACGAAGATCCGACAGTTAAAAATACGAAATCCAAGTCACCCTTTTCACAACTCGCGATCTCGCGAGTTTGTGAGTCGAAAACCTTCGATTCATTCCTCTAAACGCCGATACCCGAGATGCGACAAGGGTATGGCTCTTTTCTTTGTTAGTGGCCTCTCCACATGTAACCGTAGGCTAGGTTTAAATGTCAGCGCCTCTCGCAACTCGCACCTTTGTGGGTGTGTGAGTCGAACTCTTGTGCCTCCCGTTGCGATCTTCCGAGATGCGATAGGTCAACACTGATCTGACTCCTCCCTCGACGGACTTCCGCTACTCGAAACCTCGCGATCTCGCCGGTTGAACCGTCGAGCTTTCACCCTCCTATTCCGCGAACCCCTGAGATGCGAGAATTCAACGGAGTGTCGACTCCTATCTCCAGGCAACGCGTGTCCGTCCGTTGATCACGCGGGTCCCACCTTATGCTCTGCCACACGACCACACGAACCTCGTCTCTTGGCATTTCGCGACTCGCGAATCCTAACGCCAATACTTCGGGACTTCTCGCGGCGAGATCCCGAGGCTTCGTGCCACCTGTATTCCACTCACCGGCCTCGCTATGGCCCACACTGTCCTCCAACTGTCGGGGTATCGCTTCTCGTAACCTCACGACCCTCGTGTCCAAATTCTCAAGCCTTTTCTCGCGAGGCTCCGATACACGATCCCACGTGCGGATCCAACGGTCCTCCCGCGATCCGGATCCAACGGTTGTCTTCGCTCCTCGTGACTTCGCGACTTCGCGACTTGGAGCACTCGACTCTTGGGCCCTTACCCTGCGAACTCCCGCGTTCGCGAGACCCGAATCCTGGATCTCTTCGGCACTTCGTCGACTCTGCGATTGCTGCCACCTGTCCTCCTCAGATGGACGGCTGCGATTCTCTCGCGACTTCGCCACTTGCGAAGTCGAAGGACTTCCTTCTTTGACCTTCGATGTCTGAATCCTCGATAGAGAGGATCTTGTGACACATGTCCTCCCAATCGGACGGCTCAGATTTCCTCGGGACTTCGCGTATCGCGATTTCCATAATTCCTATGTACTTCAAAAGGAATTTTAATTCCTACGTGCATTTTTCCCAGATCTGACGGTCACGAGGGCTCGCCTTCCCTCCCGAATAGATCCCAAGGTTCTAACACCATTAGTGTAGAGACCTATCTGCCCGTGGCCATAGACCACACCAGCCTGCGGTTTCATAGCATCGCTATACTTCCTGAGTTTTAATAAAACTCGTCAAGTGTCTCTGTGATGCTTCAGAGCAAACCAGGGTCCGAAATTGGTCCTTCCGACTCAATTTCCCCTCGTATTCTCAGTCTGAAGACCGCTCCACTGGCCCATCTAGGCTCAGTGTCGAAACCTTAGCTCTGATTCCAATTTGTAGTGTACCTTTTCGCTTACCCAGAGCATATAACGCACAATATAACAATCGGTATACACTTACGTTTGATTTACATAACACATACAGTCCAGTATATATATATATATACACCACATGCATTTAACAATTAAACACACTCAACACAGAGTATTCATCTGAATTATTGCCATAATTAACAATTAATTGCACTTCATACTAATTCATATACACAACGGAAACATGATAATATATGTACAACACAGTCATGCCAATTGTGACAAGAACATAGATAAACACTTATCTTGTAACAATGGTGGTTCCACCAACCAAGTGTAGGCCTTCCACGAACCTCCCAGCCTTAGACCACACTGCTCATCGTCTCAACAGTGGGTCACCCCCGAGCTGGGATCGAGCTCCACCCCAAGGCAAGGAATCCTAGGCAAGGCTGAGGTTACAGGGAAAACAACACAGAAATACCTGGAAAGGTTCCTCCCAAAGATGTCATCTTACGCCCACTACTACTAGACTCTCATTCCCCACATGCCTATTCTGCCCGGGAGTATACACCTTCACACGCACAGTCCATCGGTGCTAAACTCCCTCTCTGGGTCTCGGCAATAGGCCGAATCAGGAAGTCTCAGAGCCTGAAGCTGGTGCTGGACACTCTTTGGAAGAAAACTCTTCCCACAACACCCACCTCCCTCACCTAGAGAGATATCACACACAGGCATAATCACCACCTGCATTGGACAACAGTTCACGCGCAATCCATCTCTGCATGACCACCACAGTCAACCGGGAATGCAGACTCAGACCTCTCAGAATAAGCTCAGCAATGGTAGCTAGGTCTCACGGTGTTGATTTTCGGAATCTCCTGAGAAACAATTTTCGCAGGGAATTACCTGGACTCCCTCTACTTCCCCCCGGCTGAATGGTCGTTTCCCATCCGCTCTACCCAGGATAGACTCACGCTCTGGTGTCGGGAATGCATGACAGACAATCCACGCAAGGGTCAACGCAGGTTCAGACGGTTCAGAAGATGTACGAGGGTGTTTCTGCAGGGGTCAGATCCGTGATTCGAAATGGAGAAGAGAACCCCCAACACGGCTCATCGCGACTTTTATTGCATGGTCAGGGTTGACACTGTCGCCCATGCATCTGCATGCGTTCCGGCAACGTGCGTGCCTCCCACCATTTGGAAATCACATGTCCTTCCAAAAAAGGACTTAGGTTAAAACATATAATGCACTTTTCTTTTGGAATAATATTAAAATATTATTCCCAAGGCTTAAGCCCCCTAGGGTCAATACTTAGCCCCTTTTTCCCTCCTCCAGCCCCTAATTCCTTGCCCATTCTGTGGACGCTCAGTCCCCCTTCACTCATTCATCGTGGTCGGTCTACACATGGCGGTGTTTGTATTTTATTAATCATTCTGCATACATACAAGTACAACAGCAGGCTCCTGGCCCTCAACACTTAGGTTCCCTGGCCCGACAGACACATAAGCCTACCAGCTTATACAAAACTTGGCTCACCAGCCTATAAAACATAATTACAATTTCTTTTAAAACATGTTTTACAATGGGGTTCGGCCTTGGGGACACTACAAATTGCACAATAAAAATGATAAATTGAAAAATAAAGATGTCCATCTCACCCTTCTCTTACCACAAAACATTAATGATTTGAGTTGCAAGAGGGTTTAACTAAGCATTCACACATTATTTAAAATTTTCAAATAAAAATGATAAATTGAAAAATAAAGATGTCCATCTCACCCTTCTCTTACCACAAAACATTAATGATTTGAGTTGCAAGAGGGTTTAACTAAGCATTCACACATTATTTAAAATTTTCAATTGGATTTGGTTGGCATATTGTTTATATAAAAGGAATGCATTTAGTGTATCTTTTGTTATAATAGTCAATTAATATATAGATCATTAGTAAAATAAAATTATACTTAATTAGAGTCTATAAATGATTAATATGGACAGTGATCAAAATAAAACATAAAAGAAAGAAAAAACTAACAATTTAAAGGAGAAATTTCTGTTACACTATTTATATAACATAATATATAACATAACATAAAAAAATGAAATACATAACATAAAAAATGAAATACATAACATCAAGAAGAAAAAAAAAAACTACAAAATGAATAATGTCAAACATAAACATATACCTAAGAATGGCAAACACAATATCACATATGTTGCAACATGGCAATAACAAAGGAAATCTAAGTAAAACATAAAGGAACGGAAAAACTAACAATTTAATGGAGAAATTTCTACTATACAATATAACATAAAAAAAAAATAAAAAAAAAATGAAATAAATACATAACATGAAGAAGAGCAAAAAAAACTACAAAATGAATAATGTCAAACATAAACATATATCTAAGAATGGCAAACGCAATATCACATATGTTTGCAACATGGCAATAACAAAGGAAATCTAAGTAAAACATAAAGTAAAGGAAGAGAAATTTCTATTATACAACATAACATAACATATAATAAAAAATAAATAAAAAATAAAAATACATAAAATCAAGAAGAGCAAAAAAACTACAAAATGAATAATGTCAAACATAAACATATACCTTAAAAATGACCAGTACAATGTCTCATTTGCCACATGGCACTAACAATAGAGACCTCTATAACCAAACACCACATGTCACACCAAAATTATGACAGGTAAGGCAAAGCCATATATCAACTTCCATGGTATGACCCATTGATAAAACTTCTCACAACATTTTGTTGTATTTGACATTGTTTATTATCTTCAATGATGATATAGTTTCTTATACGGAAGCAAAATTCTTTGCTTTTATTCCAAACATAAACACTTTCCAAATTGGATGTTTTTTTTGGTATGACAACTTTCTTTTAATAAAGCATTCTTTGCTTTTATTCAAAACACAAACACTTTCCAAATTGGGATGCTTTTTGGTATGACAATTTTTTTTAAATAAATAAAGCTATGCAATATAAATGGAATATTTTTTGTTATTTTTACAGGAAATTTTATAATAAAAAAAAGGTGTGGTCCAAATTAGGGATCAAAATTGAGGTCTTCATTGCCTTTCAAGAGTTTTGTAGCCCTTTATAGAAGGGTTTAAAATTATTTTCAATGCAAATGAAAATTAATATAAAAAAACACTTGTCAAATTTGAAATAGAAATTATTTCTTATTTTTTCATTTGAAGGGTAAGGAATTCTTTTTTTAATATATTCACTTTTCATTGTTTTTATGACTCTATAAATTAGAAACTTAGAAATTTCCTTAATAAGTTCTATTTTTTATATTTTTTATTGTTTTTATAAAAAAATTAGTTTATTAGTCATTTCTAATTCCCCTATATCTTAGTCATACAAAAAATAATAGTAAGAATCTTTTTCTCTATATCTTAGTAATAAAAAAAAGAATGTTACCAATTTTTCATATGTCAAGTAAATTAAAAAAAAAAATTGTTATATTTTTTCTATAATACAATCCTATTTTTATGGATCTCATGATTACATGCATATTCTATTTATTAAACTCACAGAGATGAAAGATCAAATGGTGGATTTTTTAAACCCCAACAACAACTAGTGTTGTGAATTGGAAGTGAATTCTCTAAAATGAGTGTTGTGAATTGGAAGTGAATTCTCTAAACACCAGCAACAATCAGAGTTGTGAATTCGAAATTGAAAAATATATTACTACAGAATGTAAGTCAATTTCTTTTGTTGACAACCTTTCCCAAGTTATGGATCTTTGTTTTGTTGTGGATCTTTGTTTTGTTGTAGGTTTATCTTTGTTCCGTCTTATTAAGAATCTAGTTGCTCCGTCTTGTTGCTCATTTATTCTCCACAATATTGTTTCTTGTGCAGTGTCGTGTTCATTTTAGGGAAATGTATATTCGTATCCAAAAGTTGTCCCAATATATGTTAGTGTAAGTTTTGTTTCTCCTTGAGTGAAGTATCATATATAAGACTGAACAATAATTCCATTGGGGTGGAGAGCTTCGCAGAATAACCACCAATAAAAACGTAGTTGATTTAGTTCATAATTCCATGCTTCTGTTTCAACATCGTATGCTGGCCAAAAACTTCTTTAAAAGTAGTCAAGCGAGATCCTTATATAGAGCTCCTTAAGCATTTCGTAAGGCGTAGTGGCTCTTGCTCATGTGAGTAACTCTCACTGAACCTTCTTATTTACCTTTTTTGTTTCTACAGAACTTATGTTTGGGATCGCCCGTTTATGGGTTCTTTAGCCGATCCACTCCGTATCAATCATAAATGTCGAGAAGCAAAGCAATTCCCCTGCGTACATTAGAGGATATATATCAAATTGGTATCGAAACTGAGTTTGAATCTAGGTGTGAGTAAATTCGGGTTCATTATTGAATAAATTTTGTGTGTAATGAGCAACTAATAAATGAAACATAAAATACAATTATGTATGGTAATGCTGATTTCATGATGGAATAAATTTTGTCTGCAGCTAATAAATGAGATATAAAATACTTTTAGTAGCCAAGCAAAATAAGATATAAAATATTTTTATATTTGTATCTTGAATATTAATATGTTTATTTAAGTTTTTTTTCATTATTAATTATGATTTTTAATTTTAGTTGATTATTAATTTATATATATTTTTATTGATTATTAGTTTATACAGTTTTTAATTTTAGTTAATTAATTATGATTTGTTTTAAATTACTAAAAATTGTTGGTTCGTACTTGTCCATTTCATGTTTCATGTGTAAAAAATTATTATCTGAAATTTTGGGTTGCCACTTACAGAGAATCTCCACCCTCTCATTTATTCTCCACAAATAGACTAAGAGTTTCTTCTTCCTATCATCTAGCACTAGTGAGTATTTTATTAATTTATTTTATTTTAATAAATTGCTAAGGTTTATAGTTTGTATATTAATATGTTTATTTTAGTGTTAGTTGATTATTAATTGTGTTTCTTTTAGTTTTAGTTGATTATTAATTTATATTTCTTTTAGTTTTAGTTAATTAATTATATAAGTATAAGAAATCAATTCAACTAAGAATTGCAAATGTTTAACTTTACTCCATAAAAGGAAGCAAAAAAAATTTAGTTGAATTATTATTGTGTGCAATTTTCTGTCAAGTAAATTAAAGAAAAGAAAAGTTGCAATAAAATGAAATTTGGAAAAAAAATTAGAAATAATTTGAATATGTTATTATGGAATCTAATTAGAATGTTTTATGGATGAAATTTTGTGGATAGAATTTTAATTATTTTTTCATTTTCATATGAAAAGAATAATTTATTTTAACATGTCAAATTAGAAGGGTTACAATAAAGTTAGCACTTCAGTTTGAAATATAACCTTTCCCTTCAAATTTGATCCCTGATCCAAACCGTGAAGGAGTTACAAAATTTTGAATCAATTCTAGATTTCAAATAGACAACTACTACAGATTACTAATGATTTTTTCAAATACTCAAATGAAATCTTCACATAGAACAACCTTACTAAATATACTCGAAAAAAGACTACGAGAATAAACGTGAAGAGACGTTGCATCTAAATTAACTTGTTGGAGAAGAGCTTGTCTTTTTGCATGACTTGCGGGCCTGACTTTGTGTTACCATTGGTTGTGATGTTACATGCACTTTCTTCTTCTTTCCAACTACCGTCCAAACTTCGTTTGCAAATGTTGGACCATTTGTAATGTCTATGATACCTGAATTTTCTTGATCTGAAGCTTCTTGTTTTTCTTGGTCTAAAACCTCAACGACATCAACCTGATATGCCCAACATGTCGATGGTTGAGGGGATTGTTGTATCTGAAGTCCCTTACATGAGTCCTGAAGGGTAGATGCCTCTTTCTTCAACTTCTCAATGGAGTTCTTGCACAAGTCTTGAGATAACGGAGTGTCTTGAATAGGAGGATCTTATTGAGAAGGCTTTTCATTGTCTTGTGAAGGCTCTTTGCAGGATTTTGAAATTACTTGATGGTCGTCATTAGATCCAACCCACCAAGTTGATTTCCGATGCTTTCTGATCTTTTTGGCCCCTTTGGGAAAATGGGATGCAAGATGACCTGTTTCAAAACAAGATCTACAACTCGAGGAGACTCTATCATAGTCAAGTTTCTAAGGCCAAGAGTAATTTTTACCAATAAGAATAACTTCAGTTGGGAATCTTTTACTGAAGTCCATTTCCACGCAAATACGGGCATAAGTAGAGGTGTTATGCCTCGTAATTTCACGGCTTGCGAAGTGGAACTTTCCTAATACCGAGCCAATGGCTTCGAGAGAGGGAAAATCCCAAAAATGCAAGGGCAGATTAGGAAGTCTCACCCAAACTAAGGTCGAGGAGAGAATATCAGTAGCTGGATTGAAAGGAGGAGACGAGGGTTTCATGCACAAGCCTGAGTTTCCCCAAAACCACAGTGCTGAGTTGAAGATCAGATCACAATCTTCCTAAATGTCAAACTTGACTATGAAAAAACCTTTTGCACAAGAATGAATGAAAGTTTGGTGTTGCATGATAGGGATCTAGGTAACAGAGATCCAGTTATTAAGATTTGCTAACTTTGGCCAAAAACCGTTGAAGCGACAGACCAAACTCATGAATCTATAATATTCCTCCTCTTCATCAGCATCGTGTCCTATGGGAATGACAAGGGATGAAGCTTCCTGAACCAAAAAAGACGGAGCAAAAACTCTCTGAACAATATCACGAAAAGAAGCACCAGACTGCAAAACAAAACCCGACTTAGGCACGGATATATAAGGAATGGCCCCACGAACCGGGGCACTAGTAATAGCGGTTGAGTCCACCTCCATGGCCATCGAAGGATGCTAAAGCGAGGCCAACAAAACCAACGTGCAAGGGTCACAAGCGACCAGAGTTAAACCCTAGCCATCACGAACAAAAGCCAAAATGGCTCCATCACTTCTTTAATACTTGTAATCATTATGCAATATAAATAAAATATCAACATTTAAAAACTAAAAAAATATTTAAAAATAAATAAAAATTATTATATATATTAAATTTTATTAATAAAAAATATAAATATTTTTTTTTATAAAATTATATTTATGTATAAATAGATTTATTTTTTAACAATAATATTAAATTAAACCAAACATAAACTTTGTTCTTAAAAATTAAAAATTATAGATGCTTAATAAAACTCAAATCTATTCATATTAAAAAAACATTCAAATTCTTTTACAATTGAGAATGCCAATAAATATGTAAACCTAAACCAGCCACACCATTTAAGGCACACAAACTATTCTTTTTATTAAAAATAGGCACAAAATAATGGAGATTTCATTAAATGCAAAGAAAAAAGTCATATAAAAGGAAGTACACACTTTAATCCTAGGCTCTTTCTTAATTATAAAAACTAAATAACCTTTAAATGTATTGATGAGTTTTTTTAATGTTATTGGATTTAAATAATCATTAATATATATGGCTCACTAACATTAATATATGGCTTAATTATAGAAATGTGAAAATATTTTGTGTTGAAATAACTTGTATTTAAATAATTCTTAATATATGATTCATTTATATAGAAAGGTGAAAATATTTAAAGGGCAAGTGCGGAGTTATATATGAACTTGATGGAAATCAAATTATAAAGTTTGTTTGGAATTTTAGGCACAACTTAAATAATCAAGTAGAAGTTCAGTTGTATATATGTGAATGAAATGGTTAAGAGCAAACAAGTCCTCGATTATCATCGTTATTGGTGACTCGGGATTGATCATTAAAAATTTTAGGCACAACTCAAATAATCAAGTAGAAGTTTCCAAATAATCAAGTAAAGTTTCCATTGTATATGTGTAAATGAAATTGTTAAGAACAAACAAGTTTTCGAGTGTCATCGTTATTGGTAACTCGGAATTGATCATTAAAGGCTTACAAAACATCAGCAAAAGCTCACAACGTAGCCGTAAAAAAATTTACAATAGTATTAAAACAGAAGAACAAACCTTTCAATCAATGAAATATTTTCATATATTCCAAAGACAAAATGGGGAGGTTAATCTTTTAGCAAAGAACACTGAGCCAGAAAAACAAACCTTTCAATCAATGAAATATTTTCATATATTCCAAAGACAAAATGGGGAAGTTGATCTTTTAGCAAAGAACACTGAGCCATTGGATCAAGGTATTTTTAGAATAAATGAGTTTTCCTCCCTACATTATTTACTATAGTTTAATGGCTCAAAGAAAACACAATTTGTTTTTGCTCAATGGCTAAAGGCAAATTTAAACAACAGGATTAAAACAGAAGAACAAACCTTTTAATCAACGAAATATTTTCATGTATTCCGAAGGCAAAATGGGGAGGTTGATCTTTTAGCAAAAAAACAAGCCATTGGATCAAGGTATTCTTAGAATAAATGAGTTTTCCTCCCTGCATTATTTACTATAGTTTAATGGCTCAAGGAAAACACAAATTTTTTTAAAGGCAAATTTAAATTCTTGTCACTCAAAATAATTAGTTTAGGAGGTGATGTGACCTCTTCCCCCTTATTGATCTCCATGATTTCATCAAAGTCGACACACAATATGGCACATGCTTCGTATAATCTCCACGAGGCTCATTTCCCACGTGGCACATGCTTCCACTCTCCCGCGTGTCAAGAATTAAAGGCCTATAAGACTGTTCGTAGGCTGCATGTGGATTAATTCTTATGCTTGACGTCACTTCGAGCGGTTCCATCCCCTTCAATTGCTCTCCTGACTTTAGAGCATGTTCAAATTACGGCCTCTAGATTTTGGCCTGAGGTACCCCTTCTTGCCATCATTCTCACTCGCGACCCTTCAGATCCCCGCGTGTGCTCTCTTGGACATCAATTCTTGGTCATTTTATCTCGGTGATGGAAGGAAAATGGGTTCAACTTGGATTTCGCTTGTTAATTGCTCACTCCCCTATTACGTTTGGTTCTTCAGTTCCCCTTCTTCTGGCCCCACTCTTGCAGCTCAGCCTCTTCCAGCTTGTGCCATCTCCTTATCTCTCATGTCTTCCATGTCCTGTAACTTCTTCTTGTTGAAGCTTCACCTTCCCCTTCATAGCCTCCATTTCACAGTTGTTGCAATGGCAAAGCGGTTGGCTTTGTCTCCCATAGAGAAATTACAGGACAAGGAAAACAGGGGAGACAAGGAGATGGCGATTGTCCTCAGGAAAGTTAACTAGCACTCTGAACAGATTCAGTCTCTCGGCAAGGCAATCAACAACAGTCATCCCAGCAATCCAGAGCAGCATGAACCAGTCCCCTTTAAAGGATCGCACGCCTCCTGCAAAGTATTGCAACCCTTGCACCACGAAAGAGAGCATTTCCACGAAAGATAGCATTTCAATTGAGAGGATCCTCAAGCAAAACTCAATTAACCCAGGTTTTTAGGTTTTTATGCAATGTGAAAGTGTTTTTTTGTTGTTTCTCTTATATCAAAATATACACATGGAAGGATAGTAGTAGTTTATTTTTTTTAAATTACAAAAGACATTACTTAGTTGAGGATGAGTATACCTTTTTTTTTTTTGTTAGAAGTCCAAGGGCAAACTGAAATTTTGTACTATCTAGCTATTTTTTCTAGCTATTTTTTCTTTGCTACAGCCCTTTTTGTAATAAAAAAAAATTAACAATAAATTGCATCAAATGATATTTTCATATTCCAAACTTTAAATAATAAACAAGAAACATGCATACATAATTGTTGGGACTTGACTCATTTTCACATTTTCCCATCATTCGGACCATCATCTCTCCCATGATTCTTTCGAGCATTCAGCCATGACTGCGTGACCATTTTTCACTCATGCAGTCAGTTATCGTTCAGACATCCATTTCATTGTACCAGAACTGTATCCATAGCCATATCTGTTTATGTAGCTGGTTAGCTTGGGCGCTGAATTGAAGAAGCGGGTTGTTAGGCCCGTGGGATATTGAAGACCCGTGGGATATTGAAGAGGCAGGTTTTCAGGCTCGTGAACAATTCTCTGGGTGAGAGAATTGCTGGAAATTGATTTCCTGAAGGTACTAAACTACAGCGACAGGGCTCGGAGACTTCCTGTCCGACCTGTTGCTGAAACCCAGAAAGGAAGTGGGGCAACCGATGCACTGTTGAGCAGAGAGGGGCACACTTCCTGGGGTGGGACAGGCATGTGGGGAATGAGGCACTGGACTGTCAGTTGAGTGAGCACCCGAGAAAGAACCTTTCTTGTTGTCCATGTGCCTATAGCTTGGTTAGGAATTCCTTTACCCGGGTGGAGTTTAGTCTCAGCTCGAAGGTGACGGTGACTCACTATTGAGAGTGATGAGCAGTGTAGTCTACAGCTAGGAAGTTCGTGGATGGTCTACACGCAATTGGTGACATTCTTGCCAAGATAAGTACCAATTGTGTGATAAATTTAAATGATATTTCCATATTCCAAACTTTAAAGAATAATCAAAACATGCTTTCAAAATAGGGTTCACACTCGCAATATGCTTTCTAACATTCTAAGTAAAGTTAACAATCACAATATGCTTAATCATAGATGGCTTATAAGGAATGAAGCAACTTTGAACAAAGGCTTATCTCAAGGATGCTATTCATGGTAAATCCTAAATTATTGAAATATTATTAAAAGCACAAAGCTAGTCAACAACTCATAAATATATAGTTCATCAACAATTGGCTCACTAAGAGCAACATGTCACAAAATGAGATTTTAAGTGGAAAAGGTAACAATTTTTCTCACAACCATTCAAACTACACCTAAACCATTCAAACAAACCATTCAAACTACATAGGACAAAATTTTATTACTTATAGAATAAGAATATTTCTATGTACTAAATCATCTAAACATCTAAAACATCCCTTGTAAGAATATTTCTATGTACTAAAACATCCCTTGTAAGAATATTTCTATGTACTAAAACATCCCTTGTTTATTTTTAAGGATTAAAAAATCAAAAACTTGTCTCAAATAAATATTCCATACTCTCCTCTAATATTTAAAATAATAATTGAAATATTAAGCTAGAGTACACAATCACAATATGCTTAACTATAGATGGCTTATAAGATGAATGCATTTATTACTTGAAATTGAAATTTCAACGGCATGGGGCAAAAGCTAGAGTTGGAAGAAAGTCCATAGCTTCAAAATCTGTGGCATAAAGACACCAACTACACTATTAACTTCATTGAAATTTGCTGCGTCTTTCGTCTAAACCATGGAAAGCCTCGTGGTGAATGGATCAACAAAAAGATTATTTGTAAGAAGAGTTGAGTTTTTATACCCTTACTCCAAAAGGGATTATTTATAATAGTTGAAGGGATTATTTATGATAGGTGTTAATTGTTTGATACCATTAATCCAATCATTTCATATATGTTGGATGATGATTACCTTCCTTGAAATTTGGCTCTTTCCTCTTAACGTTGGACACAGCCTGGTGATGACAGCATCAACAAAGAAGATTATATACAACAATTGATAATTTTTTGATTCGCTTTCCTCTAAACCCTTGGAAAGCCTAGTAATGAATGCATCAATGAAGAAAATTGATTAATGAAGAAGATAATTTGCAACAATTGTGAATCTTTTGATTCCCTTACCTAGTGATGAATGGATCAACAAAGAAGATTTTCCAAGTAATGAATGCATCAATGAGGAGATTATTTCCAACAATTGTGAATCTTTTGATTCCATTACCTAGTGATGAATGGATCAACAAATAAGGAGATTATTTGCAACAATCGTGAATCTTTTGATTCCCTTACCTAGTGATGAATGGATCAACAAAGAAGAATTTCCAAGTAATGAATGCATCAATGAAGAAGATTATTTGCAATGGTTAATCTTTTGACTCCCTTATTCCAACATGATTTAAATATTTCCTCTAAATTATTTTGAAGTTCTGCAAACATAGCCTCTGTGAGATCTTTATAACATTTTGACAAATAAACTACAATCTACTAAAAGTGCTTCCAAAAGTAATATATTGAAAATCTTGCATTTTGTTGGTTTTATTTTACTCCATATACGATAAAATTTTCAAGGACATTCCCTACTCTCCATTTATCTAGTAAACGTCATAAGAAATGCAATCAAATTACACGTTGAGTGCACAAAGGAGTGTCAGTGTGGAAATGGATGAAGATTCAAACAAGGTGAGCAACAAAATGCAAGCTATAAGACAAGATGGAGTATCCATGAACCACAGGTTCCCACGAAGAAGTTTTTCTCACTCAACTATAAAGATTATATACTCTCATAAATGTATCGTGCATTTATGGAAGAATGAATTTTTTCTCTAGGGGAGAGTAAAAGCCCACCCTAGTATTGCAAATCCTACCGCACAATAGGGATCCCTCATTTAAGAATTTTGGTACACTTTGCTCTGATGCAACTTGAATGAGATTTCATGGGTGAGTCAAAATGTCAACATTTTCCCTTCAGAGGCCATTGCATAAAATATTATCCTAGCTGGTTTGACTATAGACTTAAGAGATTTTGTTGTAGTCATTTACATTGCAAACACGAATGAGTTGCTGCACACTGGTATAGGAGACCTTGGACCAAAAATGAGACATCTCCAACCATGATCCGTTTAGAATGCCAACTTCAAAATTCGTAGCGTACATGACAGATATATACACTTTCTATTATGGTCATATCCTTTGGTTGCAAGGATTCCCAATGCATTTATTGTTTCCATTGAAAATAGAGCTGCATAAAAATAAAGACCTTTTAAATACCAAAAATTCATCAAGATGTAGTTTGTGATCTATTTGCAAATTGGACTTGTTGCATAAACAATGCGAGTTCAATTCATATAAGTTTTCCAAAAACTCAAATACCACAACTAATGACCAAGAGCAGAATAAGCATTCATATTAACAGTAACAACTTAAATGGCCCTAACTACCCTTGTAACTAAATGAAACCATTTCAATTAATGAAATCATAAATGTAACTAAAAGTAGCACCAATAACCTAAATGGCTGAAATTTACCTGTAAAGATTGTTTACATCCTGTATCCCAATCATTTCAACCCGCAAAACATTCATAAACGAAATTCTACGCATTGAAAGGATAAAGATTGTTTACATCCTGTATCCCAATCATTTCAACCCGCAAACCATTCATAAACATAATTCTATGCATTGAAAGTATTTATCAAAGGTGGTAACGAACTATAATTCACATGCGTTATTTGATTAAAAGGGAAATAAATATATAGAAGTCAAGAAATAAATATAGGTACATTTCAACTGTCTCAATGTAGATCTCGATTCAGGAGATTCTCTAATACCTGGTGACTGGAGTCTTTTGTGTGTTGTTGCATTAATTTAAAAAAAAAAACACATATTATAACTGTTTTCAGGTAATACATCTGTGATCCATACAGATTCCAACTAACTGGACTTTCTTCAAAATTGGTGATGTATAATTTAAAAAACATAAATCTAAACATAATCAGATTATAGATTCTGCATGTAAATGTCCGGCCATATATGTATGATTCTTTTGTAAGACTGTTGCTTACAAATACAAGACCAGTTTGCAAAACTCTGATGAAGAAACACCATATTATGATATTGATTCAAAGCTAGGGTGTTGGTCCATGCACTATCAACATAGATTGTGCGATACAAAGATCTCCAGGCCTAGATTCAAAAACAAATGTAGAAAGAAGTAAACCATAGCAGGAGAATACAGGTGACCCCCATGAAAAGGGGTAGATTCCATAACAGTTGAGCAGCCCACATATTTTTGTAATTGCATATGGATTTCCGTGATAATTCAGATCCTGCTAGCAAAATGAAAACAAAGTCATGACAATATACATAGATAACTGAAATAATTGTCTAGATAGAGTAAAGAAAACCAGAATAGTATATGGACTACAAATAAAAACAGGAATGAAAGTAAGAATCCTCATTGTTCAAAGAGGAAGCTGATTCAAGAAAAAAAAAAAAGGAATTTCCATGCAATAACGGTTTCTCTACTGTTCAATTTCTGTGAGAAGGGTCCACTAAATCATTTATTTTTCTATTATATGACCGCATAGAAACTATACTATAACCAGATAAGCTTAGCAAAACACCATACAGCACAGAATTCCCACTTAGCACACTTAATATGAAGAGGACGCAAATAAATTGCAAGTAAATGCATTCAACTATGACTGTTGTGGATTCACCTATAGAAGAAGAGGCACCATCCCTCTGACCTGCAAGTCACTTGGCAGAGAACAGTTTCTGGGTGAAGCAATCGTTACAAGCAAATCTAGAATAATTTCCCAAAAATAAAAGGCATTTGCAAAGTATGGACACAGCCCTCTTCATTTTCCAGCATAGCTAGTTGCACTGTATCTTGGGGACTGGGGAACAGGTGGACAACGGGATGTGTTTTTGGAACAGGTGTACAATGGGATGTGTTTTTGGAACAGCTGGAAGGTACTGCAGAAATTTCCAGGAGACAGGCAGACGAGGATAGAAAAATATTAGAAAACAAAAATGTTAAAATAATTAAAAACAAATTTTAGAACATAGGACCATAATACAACTCCATAAACGTTCCAATTCTTAATTAATACTAAAAACCTTTGTCTGCATAGACATTAAACCCTCAGAGAATTAAGATAACAATTTTAGAAAAGAGCAGACATGGGATACAATAACCTACCACACATGGGAAATGCATGGGGCACATTCCCCAGGGGNACACACTTTGAGACAACTGAGTATGCAAAAACCATAATTTTTAATCCAAAATACAATCATCCCTTGCTCTCCATTTGAATTTTAAATAAGATAAAAAACATTCCTGTAAAACCAAAAATAATAGAATAATAGTATCAGTGCATTAAGGTTTTTATCAATGGTACTGAAAACCCAACAACAGGAAATCGAGATTTAAATACCCTTTATTGTGGACATCAAGTGTTTGCTGGTGGACGTCAAGTATTTGCAGCTTTGTTTAGGGCAAGGGATAGAATATCTGTTATGAANAGGCTTCTTTGAACACATGGAACACACACTTTGAGACAACTGAGTATGCAAAAACCATAATTTTTAATCCAAAATACAATCATCCCTTGCTCTCCATCTGAATTTTAAATAAGATAAAAAACATTCCTGTAAAACCAAAAATAATAGAATAATAGTATCAGTGCATTAAGGTTTTTATCAATGGTACTGAAAACCCAACAACAGGAAATCGAGATTTAAATACCCTTTATGGTGGACATCAAGTGTTTGCTGGTGGACGTCAAGTATTTGCAGCTTTGTTTAGGGCAAGGGATAGAATATCTGTTATGAATTGGCACCTATCCTGCCTACACAGCTTGATGGCCATCTAGATACTTCAGTTATACAGATTTGTACTTACAGAATGTAAGAAATGTCACCTCTGGAAAACTGCTTCACGTTTTCAAATCATCAGATACAGCTGAAGGTATGCAGTGTGTTGCAAGAATATCAGGAGTTGCTTCCTTTGATTTTTTTGTTGCCAAAACAACAATCTGTAAAAGTTGAAAACTCCCATGTCATGCTTCAAAGCTTTAAAAATAGTGAGATAATAATAATTACTACATAATACCAAAAGGTTAAGTGTTGAGACCGTGGAGCATGGGATAAAGCTCACGACCTGTTGATACTCCAGGTCAAATCTCAGAAATTCATCCTCACAGTTTTCCACCATGTCTGCAAGATGCCTGAGATTCTTTACATGCACTCCATTGAAAGCCAACACCTGGTCAATATAAATGATGAATTCTTTGAATATCAGATGCTATAGCCCATAAGTTGACAAATATCCAGAATGCATAGAATGTTGAAATTGCCAACAAGACTTCCTAACAGTCCAGATATATAATTTTCAGTTTACATGCTTCTACCTGAGTATTTACAATATCCTCATAACCAATATTTATATCTGCAACCAGCACCTGTCAATCACCAAAAAACCTTAGTTGGGGGTAGGTATTCTTAACTGTATTGTATATATGACCAATAAACATGACTAATATTCACTGACAGCTTGTCATCTTATATTTTTGCACTTAATAATTGTATTCTAACCTGAGAAATCACCACCAACTGTTCGTCTTCTGTTCTTGCCATAGAATGCAATAGCTTGTCCAACAGTTTTACTGGAGCATCGTAGTCATAATCCTTTCCATACTGCACTTTAGAATCTCATTGATCATCAGAAACTACTCACAAACAGATTTTTATTCATCCTAACACTTATGTATTTCAAAATACTTTAAATAAATAGATATTATTCAATGACATACTTCAGAACGAAGGTATGGCACAGAGATAGCTGAAAATACAAAGCCAGCTATGATGTAATAAGATGGAGGCTTCCCCTTTATATGTGCAGGGACTAGGCGCTTGTGAGTAGAAAGCTCAATATCAAATTCATGATACTCAGAATCACGTAGAATTTTGACTCTGGCGTGCTCTCCTGTGTACTTCTGTGAAACAAGGTAGCTAAAACCTATACGCTCACCACGCCTGAAAGGGACTAAAATGGCAGAATGCAATATCATTAGAAGAATTTAACAAATACCGATGCTATATCCTGGATAACCATCTGTTATTTGATTAAGTCTTACCAAAAACACATCACAAGAGAGCATTTGTGCAAAAATATGACATACACCAAAATTGAAATACACATAGATGATGGAACACCTACTTGAAATGTATAAATGAAAAATAACAAGTAGTAGAGAAAAGTTCAAACAGGATGGTATTGAAAGAGAATTTTCCTTACCAGTTCCATCATTAGCAATATCAATTCCATCAAAACTGAGGAGAATATCTGATGATCTCAAGAATTTCGCTGCTGGAGCTGTTGGTTCTACTCTTCTTACACGAACACCTTTCTGGTTAGACTTCATTCCCATTGCAATACGCAAATCAGGATTCTCCATTTTCTGCCATTCTATTCCAAGTATGGGAAATCCTGCAGATAAAAAACTTAATAAGAAAAAGCTGAAGAGATTATAATTGCATTCCTCAAAATGAGGATATAATTATGTTAGCCATCATGTTACAAGAAATCATGGAAAACACCAAGCAATAGCATAGAAATAAGAAAAAAAATTAGAAAGGGAAGTAATACAAACTGGTGCTTACATGGGTGAAATTGAAGGATAAGAATATCATCCCAAAACTATGAAAAAATGAGCAAGCATGCAACAATGTATCAACCTTGTTTGGATGAGTGGTATGACAGCTGCTTTTGTTTTTGGGATAGAATTTGTGCAGAGAAATTGCAAAAAGAATGTGGATGGCAGTATGGCCAGCCATAGTTGCAGCATAAAACCCATTGAACAAAAGTTGCTTGTCAAGATACTGCTAATTGTTTATCTGTTGCCATGAGATGGTACTTTGTTCCCTATTTTAATGCTCCATGTTCAGTGAATATTACAGTATGAGTGCACATTGTTGTTGCATCCAAGGAAAGAAATACAAATGCAAGTGGATAAAAAATAAGCATCCCCCATGAACATCAGAAATTTCTGAAACTCATAAATAAAACACAAAATGCCAACCTGTGTAGTCTCCTGAGCGCTCATAATCCGTGATAAAGTGTGTAATAACAGGAGTCGGTATAACATATCCGATATTTTCTGCATCTTCATGTTTAAGTGATTGAAATGCAATTCCCACACACTGGCCCTTGTCATTGAAAGCAGGACCCCCAGAATTTCCAGCATTTATGGCAGCATCAATCTGAATTTATCATTACAAACAGGACACCAGCATAAATTGAAACATCCAATTAAGATTCAACCCCATATGGTACAAACTTTCCAGTCTTTGCAAGCAGTGTGAAAGACTCAGTTATACTGATAACAGAACACTCTGATGGCATATGAAACCATCAAAAGCAAATAAAAGTACTCGGCAAGTCACCTGCACTCCTAGAAGCTCTGTGGCTCCATGCACATATGAAAGAACCTCGATGCGTGATACAACTCCACTAGTCACAGAGATTGTGTCGCCACCAATTGGATAACCCACAACAGTGACAGCATCCTGCAAAGTGGGCAGGGCTCCAAATTGCACTGGAGATACTCCTTCCCAGAACTCATTGTCGCTTACAGTTAACATCGCTGTTAAAATAAGATTAAAAAACATTTATTAGCTGTGATATCTTGTGCTTAAACATTCATTTAGTAGATTCGCCAGAGAAGCATTGCAATTTACTAACAGCTTTCTACTTACCAATATCACATTCAGTACCAATCGCAAGCACAGTAGCCAAATACTTTGTATCTGATCCTCGCTTCTTGAGCTTCACTTGTGTATGATGCTCTACGGAATGGGCATTGGTCAGCACTCTGCGTCCATCAATAATAAACCCACTGCTATTCGAGCTAAATTGACGCTTTCGCTGCCATGGAAGTGAAAAATTTGGTTCTGTATGCACACAAAAAACTTTGACTACTGCATTCATAAATGGAGAACCCTTGACATCATCGGCCACTGCATCTGCAGTCGCGTTCTGCCTGATCACATCACTCAAGGTATGAGGAGACGACAAAGTATACCGCAAACTTCTCCGTAGAGGGGATTCCAAAGACCGCTCGCTTTTCAATTTTTTCAGGTCCTTGGCATCGGCTCCAGAAGCATTCTCTTGATTGATAGGTTTATCGAAACCTGAAGCCGAACCATTCTCCAATGGATGCTTTCTTGGCCTTCCCCTTCCTCTACCACTCCTACTCGGCAAAATACTATCTAACATCTCAATGTCTCCATTGGGAGAGCCCTCTACTGAATTATTGTTGTTGGCATTTGGCTTCTGGAATTCAGGGGCGCTAGGGGTAGAGCCGACCCCAGTTGCTATTTTCTGATGCTGCTTTGGGGGCCTTCCCCGCCCCCGCTTTACAGTAATCTGCTCCATCGCTTATAGCCACTCAGAATAAGCAAACTCCAGCACTTTTCTACACTAATCTACACTGCCACTGTTTCTTCTCTAAGGTTTCGAAGGAAAAAAAAGGAAACTACCCTGACCTTAGCCTCCAATCAATATGCCAGCGTTCCAAAACTTCAACCGTAAAAATGGGCACGTCCAGCCATACACCTGCAATAAAAACTGAAAATACTGAGATTACGAATCCTTCAATCAACGTACTGGGGTTTCGAAACTCTTAAACCCTAAAACTTACCAAAGGCCCAGACATACATCTGCAATAAAATTTGTAAATACCAAGTTTTCAAAAGACTTCAATCAATACACCGGGGTTTCCAACAAAAATTGCACATACCGGAATTTCACTCTCTTCAGACCCTAAATTTGAAAATACTGGGATTCAACCTCTTAAAACCCTAAACTTAAAAAATACTGGGTTTTCAACCTCTTCAAGCACTAGATTTGAAAATTATCGGGTTTTCAACCTCTTCAAACCCTAAATTTGAAAAATACTGGGTTTCTCTTCAAACACTAATTACGATAATTTGTTGCTCAAGCCAAAACCCTACCATTATTTCCGCTTAAATTATAAAGCAAGCGCAATGTAAATAAAAATCATCCCTCTGAAACATTTCTAACCAAAACCCTCGATCAAACGTCTTGAAAAACTGCATAATTGTAAAAAAACGAACACAAAAATGCAACAAAAACCTCGTTTGTTTACTACAGCCATACGGGTAGAAGCCACACTTACCAAGGATCAATTCCCATTAGCCTGTGAAGTTCGGAAATGAATTCCTTCCCCGCTCTTCTCTTCTAGTGTGTTCGAGTTGAAATATGTGTGGAGAAGAGTTGGCCGCCGTATGCGGGGCGATGTTAAATAGAATATCTAGGAAGAGCCGTAATGGTGTGATAGTTTCATGTTCTAAAGCGTGGAGAGTGGAAGTCCTACGTTCGGTGATGCCATGAATATGAAGTTGAAAGCCCTTTTACTTTAGCTTTTATCCAAATTTTTATTTATCTATGTTCGGTCGGGAAAATTTTAAGGATTTAGTTTGTTTGTTTTTTTTTAATTTGGTGAATTTTATTAATTTTTAAGTATATAATGTAATTAGTTTGGAAAATTTTAAAATAGTAATAATAATTTTTTGGATATAAATTGAGTATAGATGCTTGTTACTTAGTGAGGAGTTTGATTTTGGGCTTTTGGATATTGATACAGTTAGATGTAGAGGATATAGTTTTGTGATTAAATTGTGATAGTTATTGATAAAAACATATGTTTTTGAATAGGTTTGTGGATGATAGAAATATTTTTGAAGAGATATTATATTTTATAGAAGTAGTTTTGACTTATGACTCTATATGTCATACTATATATTAGAAAGTTTTTTTTTTTTTTTTAATAAATAGGGAAAAAAAAGATTATAAAACATTTTAAAAAGCTTGAATATCTGAATAAGTCATATACATTTTCATAATAATCATTTTCATTTAAATTATTTTGATGTAAAATACTTTTTTTATTAAAATTAAGTGATTATTCATTTTTATAATAAAAAAAATAAATAAAATTGAAATGGTAAAATTCAACCCACGCACACATATTTTAGCACATACCAGCAATGTCATTCATCGAAGCCAACAACCACACTCGATGTGCCAAGAAAACAAACAATGATCCACATTTATAGAATTGAACTGCCTTCAATAACTAAATTTCATCTTGTAACCAAAATGTATTTCTATATATAATATATATGACAAGAAATTAGCAAATAGATATTCATTATATATTATTTCTCACTTTCACATGAGTTGTTTAAAACTCTTACACAATAACCGACAATGTTAAATTCTAATCTGATTTATGTCTATCTCATTATTATTTGCTTAATATTTGTTCGTTTAACTCTTACAATATAATTGACAATGTTAAATTCTAATTTGATTAGTCTCTCATTATTATTTGCTTAATATTTGCAATGTTAAATTTTAATTTGATTTTTCTCTCTCATTATTATTTGTTTAATATTTGCTAGTTTTCAAGTTCATAATTTAATTAGTCCATTTTATTTAAATCTTTAAATTGAATCTTATATATAATTGACAATAATTTAAATTTAAGTTATATTTAAATAAATAGTTGAAATGAAAATTTATTATGAAAGTTATGTTGTCATAAATTTCTATAACCAAAGGTAACACTATTATATATCAATTTGAACACTGAATCATAAATATATGTTTGATAGATATATGTCTATTGTCCATTGTCTATAAATAGTCATCATTAAATTTGTATACTTATTAAACTTATTAACTTACTAATATTTCATTAGTGTTCATATAATTTATTTAAATGAATTCTATAATATACAATAAAAAAATTAAATAATAATAATAATAATAAATTAATTAATGTAAATTTGACTTAATCCAATATTCAAAGACCGTGCACTTTAAAATTTTAAATTTGCATTACACCAAGTTTAATGAAATGCTTTATAGCTCAATATAATGTAGATGTTTTCACATAAATAGGTACATTAATATTTATAACAAGTAATAATAATATTATGTGTTAGTCAAATATAAATATAAATATGTGTGAGAGAGAAAAAGAAAAATTTATATGTATATCTAATATTAAAAATATTATATAAATAAACAAAAATAAAAATACTATACATATGATATTTACACATAAATAGTGTTACTCTTTTATTTATTTTAATCTAAATTCATTTGAAATAATAAACATTTTTTAATACCTCTAACACATTTAATATTTCTAGATGTTTAATATATTAGAACTTAAAATGAATTTATATTAATACCTTTCAATTAAAAGTAAAGATAAACCACCTCTTAGTTCTTTGTAATTGTACTTAATTTAAAAATGAACCACCTCCCCATTATTTATACTTAACTAATAGAATTTCTTTATACTTAATTGAAAGTTAAGATAAATCGAGAGACCGTGATTTTGCATTGGAAACCATTTTTTAAGAAAGCCTTTGCATATTAATAATGTTAGACCTAATGGATTCTTAATAAAATTGCACAATATTGTTTGAGAAATAAACCTGTGACATTTTAGAATTAAATTGGTACAAAGTGAACCAGGGTTATTTATTGTTATATTTCCTTGCAATCAACGGATTCTAAAAGATGCACATTATCATTTCAGAATTAAACCTTTAACATGTTACAATTCAATTTGTAGGCTATTGAATGGAATCAATTAATGGGTATGGATTCTAGCGTTAAAGATTATGAATTCATCAAAATAAATAATTCAATTTGTAGGCTATTGAATGGAATCAATTAATGGGTATGGATTCTAGCGTTAAAGATTATGAATTCATCAAAATAAATAGATACAATGAATTACGTTGTCAGCAATTCTCATCCAAGAAAGTATTTCCCAATGAAGTGTTAAGCTTGAAAAAGTAGCGCAAAGTGTCCAATTTAAAAAAAAAATAAAAATATCAATCAGTGTTGTTTAGTAGATAATTTTTGTCCAAATTATATAGGCTTAATATAATGGACATTTTGAGGGGTGACTAACCTCAAGGAGGGTGTTTGATTTGATAAGGATTAACATTGAAATCAATGGGTAATTCAATAATTATTAATGTTCTGCGTTGATCTGTATGTTAATTTGTTTTGATTTAAAAAAAATATTGTAAAAAACCTAATGTTAAATATAAGAAATGTAAAATTTTATTTTTTAATATATAAAATAACATATTTTTCTAACATCTCATTGGTTGGTATGTTTGGAGTTTTATTAGAACCTTCACGTGGTTCGAGGATTTAAATTAATTGGACATTTAATATTTCATTATGTTGATATACGAAATTGATTCAGCACGTTTGTTTATGTCTATAAGGAGACGCCTGGTTGTAATCTGTGTGTCCGTTAATTGAAGGGCGTCCATTCTAAACCGTTTGAGCAGTCGACGGAGTGGCATTTCCATGTGTAAGGGGCAGGAGTAAAACTGACGATGGTACACTGGATCCGGCGATGGTGTGTTCAAGAGTAACGTTTTTCCAATTAAGATCGCCCAGTGGCCCCCATGGATCTAGGGTCTATTTTCATATAATTATAAACTGCAATAAAGTAATAAGATCCATTATAGGAACTTGTTATGTAGATTTTGAGATGATTTCTCTTTGGACATTCTAGAATTAAGTTTCAAAGCCAACACACCATCAACTTATCAATTATTGCGACATTCACACATAATTATTCATATTTCTCTACACACACCTTGCACCATTATCAACTCCATTAATTATTGTTGCTACCGCATCCAAAGCATAATTCTTTCCCTATGTTCAATAGAGGCAATTTCCATTAGAGAGGAGTGCCTACGATTGGGATGAAGGTAATCATTGAAGGAAGAGAACAACACAATGCTTGGAAGGAGAAATATTGTATATCATGGGGCTATTTATCTTAAAATTTTGAGTTGAAGAGATCGGTTGTAGATGGGAGGTTTCCTGGCAAACTTCCAAAGCTTCAGCAAATATGTTGGAGCTAATCTTTAAATTAAATTTGTACTTTTTCTTTGTATCATATTACTTCATGACTTCAGAGGCAGTATAAGCAACTTTGTGCACTTGTTAAAGTTCGACTTTCCATAATCAAGGATGGGTGCAACTTTGAGTGTAACCAAACCCAACAAGGGTTTAACAATAACAATATTTTACCTTAGGGGTGTCACACTTGATGTATTGATAACAAGTGTTATCTTTGTATGTTCATGTGTATAAACTATAGTTTTACAATCTACAATTTTTTTAGGATTAGTATGGTTATTAGTTAGTTGTTCAATTCACATGCCTACATTTTTGGGGGTACCAATATGATGATTTTACTATTTAAATCTATACTAGACTTTTGATCTAGACTTAATTATGCAAGTTGTTGAAGGGAAAAAAATTGTCAAAGCATCTCAAATTACTGGAAATGGTTTAAATACATTGACAGTTTTGACAGGTTGGAAAGCAAAATGGAAACAACAACCACGTGGAAAAATATGGGATGAAATTCTGACCAAAATCTTGATGCAAAACTATTATACATTTTATGCTCCTCTGTTTAGTAAAGTAAAGTTGTGAAGTGATATGCTTACAACTATTTGTCTTTTAATACATGTTTGTACAAAGACCCTCGTGTTACTAGTAAAGATGTATGGCAATGGCAAATGGACGATATGTTGAACCTCGTAGAGGAGCCATGTGGTATAAAAGGGGAAGGTGTTTTCTCTCTTTCAAAGTCATAGACACAGTTGGGTCTTGGAGAAGAGTTGCAATAAGAACAATATTTCAAGCAAAGGAGGACCTCTAATATGGTTTGATATGGAAATTCTTGAAATGGCAATTGGTTAGAGCTTGGATTATTATTTCCATTTTTTTTGTCTATTATAGATGTTGACTACACTTGTGGCTATAACTTCATTTTAAATTTTGCAGTAGAACCCTTCAATGAATTCTTATTATTTATTTCTTGCATACTTTTGATTTTAGTCTGGTGAGGTGAGAAGTGCCTAGTCTCCAATAACTGAGCATTGATCATGTCTTCCTAAGGAGCCTCTAGATGACCTCCCCACGTCAATTTCTAGTGGTGTGGTGGAATATATAATGTATGACACTTCATCATTAGATTTGGATCCCACTTGTTATCACTGAAAAATCATCTGCAACATTACACACAATGGTTGAAGAAAGACATCAATGTCAGCAACAATTAGTACACCTACAACACCAAAATCCATCAAAAAGGAACAAAACTATACACTTGGTTCAAAAATTAAAGTGCGCAAATTCACCAAAGGAAGCATGCGCAAAATGCGCGAGCCAACACAACCCTAATAGCGCACTGTGTGCAAGATGCGCGACTGTCTACGAGAAAAGTCGTGCACTTCACGACACATTTATGAATCTTGTCGACCTCTCAACCACTTCCATTCCGACCCCCAACACGATTTGACACTTAGATCTGAGCGAAATCTATCTTGGAGGATGGTCAAGGGTTGGGGAGTGCCCTAAAAAGCCCATTGTTCACACTATGAACCAGTTGTATATTGCCATGAATGGACACTATAAATATGTGCCATGGGTGTGTTATAAAAATAAGAACTTCAAGGTATTGTTATGATGCAAGAATTCTTCTTGGAGAATCCTCTTTTCTCTTTGAATCATTCAAGCATTATAGCAAGAGCCATTCCACTCACCTCTTGAGAGGATTGGCATTGTGTTTCTTCACCATTGTCACTTGCCATTGCATGAAGAGAAGATCTCTCTATTAGGGAAATCAAGAGCCCTCCCAAGGAGGAAGAGGGGATTCATAAATCCTTGTCTTTATCTACGGTGTTAGCCTATCAATATATTGATCCATTGGTAGTTATATGATGGTCATTTTTTGTTTTTCATGGTTCTAGTTCTTGCAAGCTTCTCTAACATTTATTTCACTTTGTTTTTTAGTTTTATTTCCTTGTTTCATGTGTATTTGGTTATTTAATCAACTCACAAACCTTTGTCTTTTTTAGCTGACTTTACTAAGCAGGTAAGTGTTGTGTTTTTGCTCACCCATGTGACAAAACCAACACAACATATTGACGACCATACTAGGGATCAATATCAAATTCCTCTCTATTTAAGTCTTGAGAGAACTTCTTTCTAATTGTTTGGATATGCAGGTACCAAAACCAGCCTAATCCGGTCTTCCAAAGTCAGAATTCAGAGTCAAGGCAAGAGAATTTCACTTGGAAATTTCTTTCCCGACGCGTAGCAGGAAGTGTGGGGCTTTCAAGGCACACAAACGCGCACTCTGCGCACTGTGCGCATGACAACCTTCATAACTTTGCGCCCTCTGCGCGCCTGTCAGAGCTACAACCCGCGCATAAGTTCATTTTTTGAAAAATTGTAAGGGTTTTTATGAGTGGTTTGAGGACCCCTTGCCTTCAATTTTTAAATCCCTGCACTTTGTAAAGCAACCATACTTCACTTAGAGTCCGTTCTGATAATAAAGGTTAGTTAACATAAGCACATAGGGGTAAAAAGAATCACCATTCTTCTCTTTGCTTTGTTGCCACATGGACAACTCATTTGGCATTTAAGATTTTGAGTTGAAGTTATTGCTTTTTCAAACACAATCAATTAATTTGGGACTAGAAATCAATTTTAAACCTCAAGTATGTGCTTCCCCCGCAACCAACTATGATCTCGAGAATCAGAAAAGGTGGTTGAAAGGAAATTTCATTTCCCTTAAAAAATCATTAGGAGAGGACAAAGCCCCCCTAGGGTACCTCTTAGTTTTGGAAATCATTTTAAAGCTTTGTAAGGGCCCATACATGCCCACATGTTTGCAATCTTAGGATAATTTCTAAAAACTTTTGTAGTTTAGACAACACTCTAGGAAAGTTTAAAAGATCAAGTAACGAGCACATACATGCGCACATGTCTACAATTCTAGGATAATTTCAAAAGATTTATTAGTATAGACAACATTCTAGGGAGTTTAAAGGATCAAGTAAGGACCCATATGTCCACATTGCTAGTTCTTGAGGGCTTTAAATATTCTGCAAGGTTGTACCAAAGAAACATAGTAAGCTAGGTAAGAAGATTTGTAAGGACCACAAGAAGTCCACATGCTACAATCTCACACTTAACTTATTAAAAATCTTTTGCACGCTTTTCACTTTCTTGCACACAAAGCCACTCCTCACACGCATAATTTTTGTTAGAATAGTGGAGGTCGAAGTAGGCTTTCTTTTTTAGTACTCACAAAAGTACTTCAAAGGAACTTTGAAATATCTTATTACTTCTTGAGAAATTATCCACACCAATTTAATTCAAACGAGATTGGTCCATGACCCCAATCTCTCAGCCCACTCCATCTAAATTCTAAGAACGCACTAAATTTTCCTCCACAGGAGGTGCCAAAATAATTTTTTTAGTCTAGGTAGGATCTCGGGGGTAGGCATCCAAATAACCCCCCGTTATAAGGTTCTCACATTTTGAAACAATAGATGTTGAGAATAGGGATGTTTCAAAATCCTCCAAGTCAAGTGTTCCTATACCATAAGGCAGGGAGATACCCTTGAAGGGTCGAAGTTCGAGGTCAGGTTGTTTTGCTCATCCCTCCTTGAGTCACCCAACTCTTGTGAGGGTATCCAGCCCGTGTCCCATTTCTTATGCCGGAAATCTAACTGTTGCACTTTGACCGAGGTACTTAGTGGCCAACCATAGGATATCTACCCAGGTGGTGGTTGTGGGTTGCAATCGCACCTTGATAAGATTTTGTGTGGCTATTGGGAAATATCGCCAGTTATTTCGAGATATGAACCCTCTACCCCTCATTATAACTGATTACTTCAACCTTCACTAGTTCCTCTTTCGGTGGCTTCAGACCCCACTGTCGAGTACTATTGGAAGGCCCAGTGCTAAATCGAGAGGAAGGATGATAGGTCTTTTAGGACACGAGCATTTATTTTTGTTTTCCCCGCGCGGTCAAAATCCACCTATCCACGTGCTTGTTTACTTTACGGTTGATTTATGTATGATGTTCATTTGATTACATGCAATTGTGAGTTATTCTATCTTGTGAAGGTCAAAAATATAAAAATCTCTTGTTCGTTTATTTCTCTCTTGTCACCATTTGCACACATTCACATTACTAGTTGGAACCATAGGGGAACCACATA
Source organism: Picea sitchensis (assembly GCA_010110895.2). Lineage (NCBI taxonomy): Eukaryota > Viridiplantae > Streptophyta > Pinopsida > Pinales > Pinaceae > Picea > Picea sitchensis. The sequence goes on from SNQJ01S0044910.1 coordinate 64,474, forward strand.
ATCCCCATCATTCTAGACGCTTGCAGAATCTCCCTCCTATTCTAGGACGAGTCCCTAGTGTCGCCAACTCACCGACCATACCATCTCACACCCCCATGAGTGCTATTGTTTTGGGATCAACTCTATTTGGTTCCACTTTTCTTAGGTCAAATACCCAAGGCAATCCTTCTATTGGTTCTCCTTCACAAGGAGGTGAGGGACAAACTTCTTTTCAAGGAAAAAGTACAAACCCACCAAATCCCTCTCAAGAGATAGGTCCATTACCTACACACACAATGGCTATAACTAATCCTCCACCAAATCCCCCTATGCCATACTTGGCATCCCTCAACATTTCTGATTTAACCAAACTCACGAATGATCCCATTTTACATGATGCCACTTGGCCCAATATGCCTGCCAAGTTGCCTTCAGACATTTCGAAGTTTGAAGGAAAACCAGGGGAAGACCCCACCAACCATGTTATGACCTTCCACTTATGGTGTTATTCAAACAACATCATGGATGATTCCATTTGCTTGAGGCTATTTCAAAGAACTCTCACTAGTTCATTAGCCAAATGATATGTGGACGAAAAATCAGGGTCCCACGTGACTTTTGAATCATTGGCCAAGGCCTTTTTGTCCTTCTTCCAATTACCAGTTCGTCATGACACTAGTTTATAACTTCTCTCTGAGTTCAAACAAACCACTGCTACCCATATTGCCGACCACATCCATGAATGGCGTCATCGTCGTAGTTTATGTAAAGCAGAAACCACCATGTTAGTAGTCACCATTGAATTTTTTGTGCGAAATCAAGATTTCAGAATCTAGCGGAATGTTAAACCGATTTGGAAACCTGATAAACTAGGGAAGGGGATAAAGATGACAAAGAAGGGCTAAATCTGGCAGGAGTGAAAAGCTGATCGGGCCCGATGCATCGCGGATCATGAGTTCTAAAGATCAATGACCGAGAATGATTTCGAGGGGCAAAGTTGCGCGGGGTTTAATTTTGCAGAGCGGTCCCGAAATTTAAACCATGGTTTTCTCTTGGGGATACGTGGCATCACCAGGTGCATTTCAGGGCGAAAAGAGGGTTGTCTCAAACCACTTTCTCACGCCCCCGAAAAGTGGAAAAGTATAAAAGGACATTTTGTCATTTATTTTATTTTATTTTGAATGTTGGACCATTAAAACCTTGGCACGACCACCATCTTTCACTTGCAGCTCAACAGTACACCAACTGGACGCCATTTCTGCTCATTTCCAGGTATTTTTCATCACAACCATGGATCCTATCATAACCTCAATAACAGAACAAGATCTTGTGGCAAATGAAGAATCCCTAATTGATCGAGATTCATATGTTTTTTATACTGAAATCACTATTTCTCCTATCTCTGTGTCCAGAAGCAACCTATCCGACAAAGTAGGAAGATGTATATCGTTCCTTGAAGCAGTCTAGGCCACCATAGTCCCTTATATTGTCGAAATTACTTTCCCATTTCCTGAATTTATAGGCTGGTGCGTCAAACAATATTCCCATGAAGAAAGAGTCGTTGTGAATAAACGAGGGTCCAAGGTATTGTGTAGGGTATAGAGTTTGTCAATTCGAGATTCCCTAGGTATACCAGAGTCTTTTTCCACAATTTATGAACCTTTCAATGAAGAGAAGTTGATTAGGGTATACAAAGAATGTCCATCAGAGGTCCAAGATCTATTTTTACAGACAATTATCAAACCTGAACATTTTTCATAGGGTCTGTCTTTGCTGATGAATGTGAATATAATGGTCATTGAAGTACAATGGGTCTTCTCCTTATTGAGTCAAGTTTTAGGTCTAGACAATGACAAATATGTGGTTGAAGTCATGCTTGGTTTCCTTTTAACCTTTTTTAAGTCAGAGTCTGGTCTGTCAATCCGTATCAGTTTTGATCAATTCCTAGCTGAGAATATCCATAAACAACTAGTGAATTTTTGCTCTCTAAGACATTTTAGATACTACACCTATCTATTGAGAATTTTCCTGGAAACCAACAAGAGAGAATTTCCTGAAGCAACATTTGTGTCAACTGAATGTAAGGATTACATTACTTATGTTCATCAACAAAGTCATGTCGAGAGTTTATAGTTTGATTTTCAACACCACCCTACCTAGAGTTTTGGATGACATGAGGAGCTATCTACAACCAAATCCAGAAAACATAGTGGTGGATTGGGTACTATTCATGCACTCAACAGTAATCTGGGTTTATGGTTGCCATGAATCCCTTACCTATTGCCTATTTTTCTGACTCCTAGAATATTTTCCCTTGAATTCATCAAGCAGAGAATTGTATCTGAGACAGACCACTTCCTGAACTTGCACAAAGCCTCCAACCTTAAGTTCCCCTTTATCATTGCCCCCTTCATTGTCAAATCCAGATCATGTTTATCTCAAGTTCAAGTAAATATCAAAGATTTTGGTTTTGCACAGCTACAGGGAAGAAGGTATGATCCACACCAAATCATATCCAAGAGAAGATTGATGGACAAACAATCCCCTTACAAGCATGAACAGGTTGAGGGTTTTGATAAGCTAGCAAATCTAGAAGTTTGTGTTGATATGGAAGCAATATTACAACCAATGAAAACACAACAAGTTGAGGCAACCCTGCAATAAAGTCAAACACAACAAGCTTCTCAGAAACTGGTAATCAAAGATCCTAAGATAAATGTTAACAACAAGAGAAGAAGTTCAAAGGCCATGGGCATCAATGACTAACAAACTGCTCCAAAGAATATGAAAGTTGCACAGTCAGCACAAATTGTGGATTTAGAAGAAGAAGAGTCCAGAGAACAAGTAAATCTAGATATGGTGGAAAGTGGTACCAACACAATAGAGGTTGAAAAGGAAACTAAACTACAAAGTAAAGGTAGCTCAAGAACCTTTAGCAACAAGAAATACATCTTTGATAAAAACATATGAGGCAGTTTATCAATCTAGAGAATATTTGGCAAAACAGTATGTTGAGAAGGGAAACACAGCTCTGGGTGAGATGAGGGATTTAGTCCCTGAAGTGGAAAAGATTTCTTAACGGAAATCTTCTCTTTTCATAGTAAGGGATGTTGAAAAGAGGACCTTAACATTGCAGTTGCAGATGAAGACAAAGTCTCTGAAATGAAAATAAGATACAATAACATAAGTGCTCCGTGTTAGCGATAAAAAATGCCTTGCAATTTATTTTGATATCATATCATAAGATGATAATAAGGTAAAGATTTATTTATAAATCTGTAAGTTTTAAAGTATATAAGATTGGCTTTAAATCTTATTTTCCAATGAAAAAATGATGTGGCATCTCAAAATATACCAAAAAGAAAATTTTAGCTTTCACCGGCTAAATGACTTTTTCACAGTGTAGTAAGCCAGTGAAACTCTCCCTTTTCACCGGCTAAATGATTGTTTTCACAGTGTAGTGAGCCGGTGAAAGTGCAGGTTTTTCAGCTGATAAACTGCCTTGGGAAAAATCAATTTTCTGAGTCGTGGAGAGTCTGTTTTACATGCTCAAATAGTCGATTGACAACTAGACATCCTAATATTTCCAATGGTACTTTAAGATCTTCATTTAGAGCTCGGTAAGGCAGTGAAAAGTTCCCCACAATATGAGGCATTATTTTCAGAAATTTTCCAAAATGTATTATTTTGGTCAAAAGGTCAAATTCGACTTGGTTGAGTTTATTAAGGAGCAGAAGATGATGAATAGTCATATATATTATCAAATATCATCCATGAGTGCAGGTGGCACTTCATTTGATCAATAGAAATATTCTAGAGATCAAATCCTAAAATGTAGGAATATGACTAGATTTGGAAATCTGGATTTTCCTGTTTTAGTCACCTTCTTGGGAGACGGATTATGTTCATCTAGAAGAGCAGTTTTTGAAACCAAAGGAGTTTTTTCATAAGAACGGGCAGCTCTTCAATAACCTCTCTCAGTTTTCCAAGATCTATTGTGATTTGTGAAATATAGGTCAATCTTTGAGCACCATATTTCCAGAAATTAAATACTTTGTTTTTCCTGTTTTAGTCATTGTCTTTAAGGACAGATTCTGATGAGTTGGAATACTATTTTTAGAAACTGAAGGAGATGTTTCATAAGCACAAACTGCTCTTCAATAACCTCTCTCAGTTTCCCAAGATATATAGTGATTTGGAGGATATAGGTGAATTTGGGAGCAACATTTTTCCAGAAATTTCTATCTTTTCCAGCCACCTCACAATTTCGAATTTGAGATAAGAAAAGAGATTATCAGATCCATCTTTTGAGGATCTTGAAAATAATTTGTAAAGCTTATTTAAGCTCATATATGTAAGAGGCAAGAGGAGGGGGGAAATAGTCTGAGGACTGTGTTTCATTTCCTTTAAGACTTGTATTTTTATCCTTTGGAAATAATCATGAGTATATCTTGACATCAAGCTTCTTTCACTTTGTATGTTCAGATTTCATTTCCTTTCTTTCCAAGTCTGTGTATACTCAATGAAAAAAGGCTGTCATTCCATCTCTTCGTTGGTATATCTGACTTCATACTTTGCTTCTGATGTTTGTCTCAATGCCAGATAACCGTCATCCTATTGGTGCATTCATAAACTTAAGTTGCAAGTATTTATTTGTTATATCCGATCATATGCTTTATGTAATCTTATATATGTTTCTGCTGGTGTGAAGAGTATCTTACATATCATTACTGGCCATACACATGTGATGTTGTATAAGTATGTCTACTTGTATAATGGGTTTTCCCCATCTTTCCACAATTTGATTTAAATCTTCTGAGCAACTTAGTTGAAAGTCTTGGTCTTTCGAGTGAATTATGTATTTCTAAATGGAGGTGGATTTATAATGTCATCCGATTTGATCATTTTTCCTTCCATATTATTGATATTTTAAGTTACCAAGCTTACACCCTTCTACAGTCAGGGAGTGATTTCTTGGAGTGATAACAAATGACGTTGTTGCTGGGGAACGAAAGTGAAAGCATAGTTTCTCTGGGAGAACAACATAGATCTGATTCTTGATGGCATACAAGAGACAGACATAAAATTCGACTATAATCATTTGCCTAGCGACTCCACATTAAAGACTCCACTGGGGAGGATTCGGTTGACAGAAGATGAAGAGGTTGAATCCTAAATCAAGGTATCAATTCATAAGTCTTCTTCATGAATTGTTACTTTTCTTTATTAACTCCTTCATGTTTTTTCCTTTGCATGTCAAGAGAATTATTTTATGTTTTGTATATTCAGAAAATCATCATTCCTCTTATATATATCCATCTTTAGAAGGAGATTTGCAGCCTGATTACGTTGTAGATGTTGAATCAGTCTTATTACCTCAGCCTGTCCATATAAATGACCACTGTATTTCAATTCCTTTACAATCTGATCAGCCATGTGATCTTGAAGAAATTGAAACTGATTCAAAACCTATACAGAGCTCAACACTTGTTACCATAACCTCTAAAACTTGTCAACAAATTGCTATTCCTCATGATCAAATCAAAATCAGGATGAAGATGTTTAAGCCATTAAAGCTGCCCACTCACCTTCACCCTTATCCTCTTGATTGTTATGAATATCTTCCTTGGTTTTCTGGAGAGAATCAAGCTTCAACTTAGAGACACTTGGAATCTTTTTTGGTTTTTGTTGATCGTTTTCAGATTGTTCATGAAGATGTGATCATGAGATATTTTTCAAAATCTTTGATCAAAGATGTTGCTCTTTGGTTTAAGGGTTTAAGAGCTGACTCCATTGGCTCTTGGATAGAATTCTCTGATGTTTTTATGAAGTATTGGGGTGAACATAAATCAACAGATTCTTACCTTGTTGATTTCTATGCTTTGAAGAAAGAACAAAATGAAACTTTGCTTGTCTTCAATCGAAGATTTTGCAGCATCTACTATGGTATGCCTTTGGAGATCCAACCAACAGAGAAATCCACCATGATATACTAAGTTAAAGGTCTTCATTCACAACTTGCCCTTCTATTGTTAGAAATGAATTCTTCATCTTTGAGCAGATTGTTTGAAGATGCTCTAGAAGTGGATGAAACCATTTATGCTTCTAGGAGGATCCGAAAGCATTATGATTTTGAAAATCAGCATGTACTTGAACCAACAGAAGGTTAATGTGTTTCAGAATTTAAAATTGAGGATAATGGATGTAAAACAATTTTGGAACAGGAACAAGAACATGATAGAGGAGAAGATAAACATGAACAAAGAGATTATAACTATGAGGCAATTTCAAAATAGCAGCAAGCAACTGAAATTGTTTTAGATTGTAAATCAAATTATTCAACTTGGGCAGAGTTTTCCAGAGATAAGTATTCATATAAAATTTATGATCAGTTTACAAAGCATGTTGAATCTATGATAACTTATGATGGTATAGACAACTACATTTTTAGAGCTGATCATGATTTCTGTCAATCAAACACTACTCTATCATCATCTTTTGAACATTATTGTGAAGAAAAAGTTATAGTGTTTGATGATTATGAGGTAATCACAAAAGAACAAGAAAGTCGTCAACCTTTTGGCACAGAAGAAGTCATTGAGGAGTAATTTTTTCTTGAAGACCAACTGGTTCTTGACATCAGTTTTAAAGATCCAGTAGCAGATTTCATAGAATCTTGCATTTCAGAAAACTTGAAAGTTTCAGATTTCGTAAGCTTCCACATATTTCCTGTTGAGTTTGTTTTTGTGAAAGAGTTTTATTCATTTTTGTTGCATTTCAAAAATCAGTGATTAATCAGTAAGAATGATGGGGACAAATTGCTTGGATGGCTGCTATGGAAATCAACCTTTACTTAACCAAATTGCAGAGCTGGTTATGATAGAGTAGAAGAGGAAATGAGCTCGCTTCCTGAGTATTTATTTTCTTTCATTTTGCAACAGAAGTAGAAGATACTCGGTATGAATAAAGGCAGTCTGAAGCATGTGCAGAGGTCATCCACACAGGTTATGGGAAAATTTCAAAAATAAGTGAGATAGATGACTCCATGCCCAATGGAATACTGACTCCATGCCCAATGCAACACTACATATTTTGTTCAAAATTTTATTTTCCAGGAAAGGCATTAGATCTGTGGTTCTTGAAAACCTTGTAGGAAGGTCTCCATCCAAGTTGGAGCCAGATGTTAGCCATAAAAAATGCCTTAAAATTTATTTTGATATCATATCATAAGATGATAATAAGGTAAAGATTTATTTATAAATCTTTAAGTTTTAAAGTATATAAGATTGGCTTTAAATCTTATTTTCCAATGAAAAAATGATGTGGCATCTCAAAATATACCAAAAAGAAAATTTTAGCTTTCACCGGCCAAATGAATTTTTCACAGTGTAGTAAGCCGGTGAAAGTCTCCCTTTTCACCGGCTAAATGATTGTTTTCACAGTGTAGTGAGCCGGTGAAAGTGCAGGTTTTTCAGCTGATAAACTGTCTTGGGAAAAATCAATTTTCTGAGCCGTGGAGAGTCTTTTTTACACGCTCAAATAGTTTATTGACAACTAGACATTCTAATATTTCCAATGGTACTTTCAGATCTTCATTTAGAGCTTAGGAAGGCAGTCAAAAGTTCCCCACAAGATGAGGCATCATTTTCAAAAAAATTCCAAAATGTTGGTCAAAAGGTCAAATTCGACTTGGTTGAATTTATTAAGGAGACGATGATGATGAATAATCATATATATTATCAAATATCATCCATGAGTGTAGGTGGCACTTCATTTGATCAATAGAAATATTCTAGAGATCAAATCCTAAAATGTAGGAATATGACTAGATTTGGAAATCTGGATTTTCCTGTTTTAGTCACCTTCTTGGGAAACAAATTATGATCATATAGAAGATTAATTTTCGAAACCAAAGGAGGCATTTCATAATAACGGGCATTTATTCAAAAACCTCTTTCAGTTTTCCAAGATCTATTATGATTTGTGAAATATAGGTCGATCTTTGAGCACCATATTTCCAGAAATTAAATACTTTTTTTTTCCTGTTTTAGTCACTGTCTTTAAGGATAGATTCTGATGAGTTGGAATATTATTTTTAGAAACTGAAGGAGGTATTTCATAAGAATAGATTTATATTCAACAAACTCTCTCAGTTTCCCAAGATCTATTGTGATTTGGAGGATATAGGTGAATCTTGGAGCAACATTTTTCCAGAAATTTCTATATTTTCCAGCCACCTCACAATTTCAAATTTGAGATAAGAAAAGAGGTTATGAGATCCATCTTTTGAGGATCTTGAAAATAATTTGTAAAACTTATTTAAGCTCATAGATGTAAGAGGCAAGAGGAGGGAGGAAACAGTCTGAGGACTGTGGTTCATTTCCTTGAAGACTTGTATTTTTATCCTTTGTAAATAATCATGAGTATATCTTGACATCAAGCTTCTTTCACTTTGTATGTTCAGCTTTCATTTCCTTTCTTTCCAAGTCTGTGTATACTCAATGACAAAAGGTTGTCATTCCATCTCTTCATTGGTATATCTGACTTCATACTTTGCTTCTGATGTTTGTCTCAATGCCAGATAGTTGTCATCCTATTGGCGCATTCATAAACTTAAGTTGAAAGTATTTATTTGTTATATCTGGTCATATGCTTTATGTAATCTTATATATGTTTCTGCTGGTGTGAAGAGCATCTTACATATCATTACTGGCCATACACATGTGATGTTGTATAAGTATGTCTATTGGTATAATGGGTTTTCTCCATCTTTCCACAATTTGATTTAAATCTTCTAAGCAGCTTAGTTGAAAGCCTTGGTCTTTCGAGTGAATTATGTATTTTTAAATGGAGGTGGATTTATAATGTCATCCGATTTGATCCTTTTTCCTTCCATATTATTGATATTTTAAGTTACCAAGCTTACACCCTTCTATAGTCAGGGAGTGATTTCTTGGAGTGATAACACTCCGGACAAGGTTAAATTCCATAAACATACTAGTGATATGTTGTATTTTGATTACTTGAGTTTAAGCTTGAAGAATTCAAAGTTGTCATCTTATGCAATGAAATTGGAAGGATAGTTGAGACAGGAAAAGGCATCTAGCAGAGCTTGGCAGACTCATGTCAAGAGGTTGGAATCTGAAGGCCCCCCAAGGGTTGAAATCCTCATTGGATGAGAAAGACAAAATAATTCAAAGTTTGAAGAAGAAATTGAAATTGTTTGCTACAAATCATCCACAAACAACATAATTGGTTTCTCTAGAGTAGGAAAATGAAACACTTCGCCAAGAGGCATTAGACTACAAGGCTAGGGTGTTGCAGCTAGAATAGGAAAAGGTGAAATGGTCACAAGAGCAGACAAAATTGCTAAAAAAAGGTTGTAGTTGTAGTTCCTGGTGCAGGAGTTGGGTCGAACACTGAAGGACTTGTCCAGGCCATGTCACAAGTTAGCTTGAAAGAAGGAGAAATCAAAGGGCTGAAAGGAAACATAGAGAAATTGAAGCAGGAATTGTAGGCAAAGGATGAAAGAATGGCTCAATTTCAAAATGAGAATGGAGTCTTGCAAGAAATAATAGACAAATTGAAGATGAGGTTAAGAGGCAAAGGCCTGTTGCAGGGGGGCAAGCATATCATCTAGGTCTCTATAGCTGTTGAAGCTGCCAAGTTCATAGTATATTTAAATTTCATTAATGATAAAGACATTATAGCCATCACAACTAGAAGCATGTGCACTATTGTGAATGGAACTTTAGCAAAGAAACCATCAGAATGGGCCCAGAATGCCATAAATCTACTCAACGATGTTCCTACTATAGACCTTCAAACTGTTGGGGTTAAACACAGAACTACATTGATTATCTGGGCCAGGAGGGTTATTGCTAAACATAACCTGTTGAAATTAGTCCAAACCAAGGCAACACAGATGGAGTAGAGTGTATAGGAGTTCAACGATTTGTTTGAAGAATTCGTTACCAAAGGTCTTCCACCATTTTGGGATGGCAAGGGAAAGTTGTATGAACAGGAAGATTACAATGCTCGTTTGACTCAGTCCAAAATGGATCATTCCAAGTTCGAAACCCTAGAGGAAAATTTGAAAGGAGCTACATTAGTTGAGCATCCAATCACAAACTTTGTAATTTTGAATCAGTTCAAAGCAGTCAAGCTTGGATTGCCAGCCATGCCATATGCTTCTTGCATTGAATTGGAAATTCTGATAAAGGAAATCACAGATTATGATATTCCTTCTGACTTGCAATGGAAGGAAATAATTAGGTTGGGTAAGACGAAATGCAGTTTTCCGGGGCCCAGTAGATGATGTCCAGATGTCACTAAAGATGGCAAATCATGTAGAAGAACAAAGCAGAACAAGTGGCGAAGAAAGGGACTGAAGCACCAGAGGATCCAAATTCTGGAACATAAACATTTTCTTGCTAGTCATTGAAATAGGTTTCAAAAACCGAAACGTTCTCTTTGTAATCATTGTAATCGGTTTCAAAACCGAAACGTTTCTTTGTAATCATTGTAATCGGTTTCAAATCGAAGGAACTCAACTTATATAAATATTAGGAGTTCCAAATGTATTAGGGGTTGGCAGAAGTGCAAGGGCACAATTTTAGCTATTTGGAACTTGAATGTAATTTTCCGAAGTTGAATAGAAAACACATGCAAATGTCTTCAAGTTTCCATGAAAAGATTCTAATGGTGGTGGTCTGAGTTTTGTCTTCTCTCTTTGTATGTATTTCCTGTATTTATGATTTCATTTTTACTGTCTTCTGTTTAAATTAGATAGTTAAAGGCCCATAATTCATCTCGTGATGCTCTCGGCTTAAGCAATTTAAACTATTTTAAGTTCTTCCTAACTAAGTCGGAATTCATTTATTTAATGCTTTGATACAATTATATGTTTTTCCTTTGTTCTTACACTTTGCAAATTTACAATTTATAACTCAGATTTATCGCCTCATTTAGCCTTTATCCTCTGGAGAAGTTCTACCGACCAGTCGATGTTTCCATTCGTTTAAGAAGTTTGACTCCATAGCCTTAAGTGTCCCTCCCCTTCCTTGCTAGCAAAGTTATAAAAAACCCTTCAAAGCAACAAAAACCTAGCCAGTGATTTGTTAAAAAAAAACTCATCTATTAAAGACCAAGTGATAGGAGAGAGCTCTCTCTGAGTTGAGTAGGCTAGTACCCAACTCTAAAGTGGTTTGTAGGTTACCTATGTCATTTTTTTTATCAGCTGAACAAATTTACAGAGTGTTAACATTTTGGTGCCACTGCCGAGGACGAAAGTGAGATCTTCCCTAGGAAAAGAATGACTGAAAGATTCCCGAGGGTGAGAGTGAATCAAACACCTTATTGGTTGAAACTAAATTTACCCTGGCGACTCTATTATAAAGAGACCAGTAGCATAAAGTAGTTTGAGCAGGAAATCCTGGCTCCCAAGAGAATTCATACTAGAAGAAATCCAGACCTAGAAGCAATAATCCGTGTGTCTGATCCTGAGAAAATTGTACACAAAAAAAAGAAAGGACAATAAGCCCAATTTTTTGTCTAGACATAAATCTATCTCTACCCAAAGATGGAGTAAAAAGCATTGAAGACCTTGATTTTGATTTGAAATTTGAGCAAACTCTGTTCCGAACTAGATCTGAATCCAATTTGAATGAAATCATCTTTGATGAGAAGAGGTTCCAAGATTTAATTCCAGCTAACTCTATTAGACCCGTTGTGATCCCTACTCAGAACAATTGCCCCCTTCAAGTTATTCCTATAGCTATGGTAGCTAGGTTTGCCCCTCTTGTTCTACCTGCTCAGTTACATGATTTACCCTGGGACTATAATCAGAGGATTAAGTTGTATGATGTAGAAGGCAATGTGTCAACCCAAAAACACTTAGACTTGTTCAATGATTTTGTGGACCTAGAAGAAGTAGATTATGAAGATGCAAAAATGAGGCCGTTTACACAAAGTCTCACAGGTGAAGTAAGAAAATGGTTCAAAGCTCTCCTAGCAGCAAGTATCCCAGATTTTGTTGCCTTTGAAACAAGTTTTCTTGCAAAGTGGGGTGACAAGAAAAACCCCCTTCGGTTGCTAAACCAATACAACAACATGAGAAGGTCACATGATGAAACAATACAAGAGTTTTCAGCTAGATTTATGAAAGTTTACAACTCAATTCCTACTGAAGTAAAACCTCCTTCTATAGCTACTCAACTTAGATATGTTGATTCCTTTGAAAGTGGCTTTGCTCTGTTGTTAAGAGAAAGAAGATCCAATTCACTAGATGATATTATGAGTGATGCAATAGAAGTTGAAGTAAATCTAATGGATTTAGGAAAGATCAAATATAATTATGACAGAGACATAAACAAGGTTCAAGATAAGGCATAGCCTTCAACCTCACAGTCATTAGAAGATAGATTTGAGTTGATGATGAAGACTATGGAGAAACTAATGGAAAGGATGTCCTTAGATAATAATCCTAACACCAGAGAGCAAGTTGATTTTCCACCCATAAATCAAAGGAGACCAACAGTTCCACAGATCAGACAAAGAGACTAGAGCCTCATTTTCAAAACAATTATGTAAATGAAAATTTTGATGAAACTTTTGAAGACAATATGCATTGTTGTGATGGTGATAAAACATATGTATTTTTTACTAAAGAAGAACATGATCAGTTCATGGATGCAAATGATATATTTATGTAGGAGAATGATGAAAGGTTATCAGTGGAAAAGGAAGACTATCAGAAAGGACTGCAAAATGCCATCATGAAATTCCAGAAATAGTATAATCTTCGAAGGAAAAAGGTTCCTGCAAATCCTCCAAAGGGAAATCCTACCAAGGAATCTCTAAATAATACACCTTCTTCGAGTCAGCCTAAGAAGGAATCTATTGCAAAGGATGTTGTGGAGAAAGGAAAGCAGAAGGAAGAACCTCCAAAGAAAGTACCTGAACCAAGAAAGGAGACAGTCATCAAAGAGATAGAAAAAACCTCATCCTCCTTTAACTTTGAAAGTGAGATGGCCAAAATTAAAATCTATGTTCCATTCAATGAGTTGATAAAGAATAGTGAATATAGAAATCAGATCATTAAGATGCTCAAGATGGAAGAAACTTCTGATACTTTAAATATACAAGATGATCATCCTGCCATCTTGTTTGGCCCACGTGTAGAGGAGAGCAGTGATGTTGATGAGGTCCCTCCTTTATATGTTAGTCTGAAGATTCATGATATGACTTTGCACAATGCTATGTTAGATTCGGGAGCATCCCATAATCTGATGCCCAAGGTGGTCATGGGCCAATTGGGTCTGGACATTACAAGGCCTTATAAGGATCTTTTCTCCTTTGATTCAAGGAAGGTGAAGTGCTTGGGCCTAATCAAAGATCTGGTGGTATCTTTGTCTCAAATTCCAGCAAAAAATATGGTCATGTATGTGGTAATTGTTGATATCCCTCCTAAATTTGGCATGTCGTTATCTAGATCATGGGCTGCAAAGCTGAAAGGGACTTTGCAAATGGATATGTCATATGCCACTATTCTTGTTTTTGGCAAAGATAAGAGGTTGTACAGGGAATTTTTTCTCAAGTACATGGTCAGTAACAAAGCCCAACCAAACAACCATCCCATTTACTCTGTGGAGATTGAGATCAATTCTTCCATTTTCTTTAATGATTTGAGTTTTGAGGAGAAGGTACCAAAGACTGATATGACTACCAAAGGCAAATCTAATCAACAAACTGAGGAAATTTTAGATCAGCAAAACAATGCAGAAAATGAGATGTGGAATATGAGCTTTGATGGAGCTGTGAACAGAGAAGGAGAATGAGCTGATGTGTGGATTAACCCCACCAGATTGGGCGCAAAACTTTCTTCTTACAAGCTTGCTTTTGATTGCACAAATAATATGGTTGAATATGAGGCATTAGTGGTGGGATTGAAGACTTTGAAAGAAATAGGTGCTAGGATGATAGTTGTACATGGAGATTTTGAGTTGATTATAAATCAGGTAATGGGTATATATTAAGCAAAACATCCTAGATTAAGAGTATATAGGAATATAGTGCTTGATCTTCTTGAAGAATTTTCAGAATATAGTCTCTCAGTGATTCTAAGGGGGCATAATCAGATTGTTGACGCTCTAGCTACTTTAGCCTCAGTTTTCAAAAGTTTAGTTTTTCCTAACAGAGGATATGAGATTGAGGTCAAGCACATGCCCACAGTACCTGATAATATTAAGTATTGCCAGGTTTTTGAAGATGCTAAACAAGTAGAAAGTTTCCTTAAGATGGATGGTGAATTTGCAAATTTGAATATTGATGAGGAATATTGTTGTGAAGAAGAATATGCAGTTGTGTTCGCAAATGATGACTATTTCAAGAATCAGATTGTTGGTAAGGATATAATGCAGCTAAAAAATAACATCATTCCCAAAGGCCTAGTCCCATTAGAAAAACTCTTTGACAACAATGATCTAGCCAAAAGTCCTAAAATTACTGCTAGTGATGGAGATGTTGAAGATTGCAACATTGGGACTCGGGAAGATCCCAAGATCATCAAGCTATCCAAGACACTTAGCCCAGAGGTCAAGCAAAGGTATATCAATTTAATGAAAGAATTTCCTGATGTTTTTGCATGAAGTTCTGAAGATCTAAAGGTCTATGATACTAAGGTGATTTAACATGTGATTCCAATCAAGGAGGATCACAAACCTTTCAAACATAAATTAAGAAGAATTAATCCTTTGTTGCTTCCATTGATTGAAAAAGAGATAAAGAAGTTGTTTGAGGCCAAGATCATAGTGTCTTTGAGATTTTCTAAGTGGGTGGCAAATACGGTACCTATGAGGAAGAAGAGTGGAGAGATCAGATTGTGTGTGGATTTTCGGAATCTGAATAGGGTATCTCTCAGGGACAATTACCCACTGCCCAAGATGGATCACATTCTACAGAAGGTGGTTGGTTCTAAAAAAATATCAATGCTGGATGGTTTTTATGGGTACAACCAAATCATGGTACACCTTGATGATCAGGAGAAGACAACCTTTACAACACCATGGGGCACCTTCATGTATGCCAAAATGCCTTTTGGGCTCATGAATGCATGAGAAAATTTCCAAAGGGCTATGGATATATCCTTTGTTGATGAGAAAGATAAGTTTATTGTTATTTACTTTGATGATATCATTGTATATTTAGTTTCTGATGACGAACATCTTAAACATCTAAGGAAAACTTTTCAAAAATGTAGGAAGTTTGGCATCTCATTGAACCCCAAGAAGTCTAATTTTGGCATGGAAGAGGGAAAGTTGCTTGGTCACATTATTTCAAAGGAGGGAATATAAGTAGATCCTTGCAGAGTTGAAGGAATCCTAAAAATTGGCACACCTAGAAGCAAGAAAGAAGTACAATCTTTCTTAGGGAAAGTAAATTTTCTGAGAAGGTTCATCCCTAATATGGCTGAAATCATAAAGCATATCACTAACATACTTAGGAGAGGAAGTGATATAAAGTGGACTCCTAAAGCTAGAAAGTCTTTTGAAGATATTAAAGTGGAATTGACCAAAGCCCCAGTGCTGGTCAGTCCCAATTTTGCAAAAGACTTTATATTGTTTTATTTTGCCTCAGAACACACCATTGTTGGTGTTTTGTTACAAAAAGATGAACAAAACTTTGAAAGGCCTATAGCTTACTACAACAGGACATTGAGGGATTCCCCACTAAAGTATGATATCATGGAAAAGCAGGCATATGTGTTGGTCAAGGCCCTAAAGGAGTTATGAGTTTATATCTTTCATTCCCATACTGTTGCTTATGTGCCTAATAGTTCTGTGAAGGACATTTTGACTCAGCCTGATCCTGAGGGTAAAAGGGGCAAGTGGATAGTTGTGTTGTTGGAGTATGATCTCGAAATCAAACCTACAAAGTTGATCAAGGGACAGGGACTTGCAAAGCTGATGGAATAGTCAAATTGTGAGCTCTTGGGAATAAATTTCATTGTTGATTTATCAACAGATTTAAAAGAAGAAAAGGTCCCTCAGGTATCCCAAAAATTCCTTGACTCCCCATGGTATGCTGACATTATTTATGTGTTGAGAAATTTGTAGGCTCCTCCTGAATTGAGCAAAACCAAGGCCAGGTTTTTGAAGATAAAAGCAACAAAGTTTTTTATTCTAAATCAATCTCTATATTGGAAGGATCCAGGTGGAATCTTGCTGAGTTGTTTGTTGGAGGAAGAAGTAGAAAAAACCATCAGAGAGTTTCATAAAGGTGATTGTAGAGGGAACCATTATTGGAAAACTACTGTGCACAAGATATTAAGGGCAAGGTTCTATTGGCCTATCATTTTTTCTGATGTTTATAAAGAAGTTTCAAGCTGTCATGAATGCCAATTTTTTGATGGGAAGAGTAAACTGCAGCCTTTGCCTTTGAAACCTATCTCAATTGAAGCACCTTTTAGACAATGGGGCCTTGATTTCATAGGAGAAATTCATCCACAGTTGATCCAGGTGGATATTGGTGGCCACCCACCTATTCCACTTGGACCCCCACCATTGCTTCTTTCAGTTTTTCAGTTTCTGCACAGTTTACTATTTTTAGCAGTTTTTCGGGTCCTGAACTTTTGGAGTCGTTTTGAGGCCTTAAACGACGTTTTTTGGGAAAACGGGGAGGAACATGGATTGTAGATTGATGTTTCTCACCCAAAAGTTGTATTCCTCGGATATATATTTCTAACAAGGTATGGAACGTGTCAAACGGAGATCGTATGCCAAAGTTACGTCCCCGAAAAGTTGATGTACCAACTTACCCAAACGGGGCCCATAGTCTTGGCGTTTCATCTCCTAGGGTTAGGTCTTTGGATGTTTAGGGTTTTCCATTGTTGCTCAATAATAATAGGCCTTCGAGCCTCATTGTAACACAGTTCATAGGCCAGTATCCGCCACATCTCTTCTCAGAGATAAGCTACCAGCACCCTAGCTAGTTTATTTCCATTCTGTCTGTAAGCATATTTCAGTCATTTGTTATTAATGAAATGAAGTCTTATTTCCGCTGCATCTTTGCATTTATGTGTATTTCTGTATTTCATTATGTTCCTACATAAATCCGGATCAGTGGTATCAGAGTGGTCTGCTCATTCTCGATCCTTCTTTGCATGTCCCCAACGAGGTCAGGGTATAAGGAGTTGGGGCTCGATCTGGTTGAACCTTTGCGAGATCAGCCTCGTAAACCCCGACGACTGCCCATGGGGGAAGAAAAGAAAGATGAGGGAGCAGGAGATCCTATCAAAATGTTGCTCGAGGAGGCCCTCGAGAAACAAAGGAACGTGATGATGGACAACTTTTCCCAGATTCTTCAACGGATTCCCACTGGCGGCGCATCGACATCCAACAGCCACTCTGGAGGCGCCTCTCCTTTTAAGGTACAAGTAAACTTTGAAATTCCCATATTCGAGGGCCAAATAGATGCAGATGTCATAGATAGATGGTTGAATCTGTTAGAAGGATATTTCTCGGTTCATGACTTTTCGACCGAGAAAAGATTATTTTCGCACTCCTCAAAGCCGCCCCCCATGTCAAGGACTGGTGGGAAACCTACTCGGAGCAACAGAACGAGGGAGAACCCTCTCTGTTCTCGGCTACACCCACTTGGAATTCTTTCCGAGACGCCATCAAGGAACAATATTATCCTGTGGGGAGCTATGAGGACAAATACATACAATGGACTACGTTGCGGCAACAAAGGGACCAAGATGTGCATGAGATGACGAATCTGTTTCATACCTTACGCACAAAGTTGGGTATCAAAGATTCAAAGAAACATTTGGTGTTAAAATACCATAGTTGTCTGCACAGATACATTCAGGAGGAAATGGAGTTCCTCGACATCTCCTCACTTGGTGTGGCATACCGATATGCTGCCAAGATTAAGCAGAAGTTCAAATAGAAGAGGCAAGACTTTGGGTCTGCAAATCAGAAGCAAGGGAAAGGTACCCCCAAACCGCAGAACAAAGGACCAAGCCAAGGCAGGGTAGCCCATGACCACCCGCCAAATCCACAAGCAAATAACAACACTACGAAGCCAAAAAAGGACACGGGGAAGTGGTGTGAGTTCCATAAGAGCTCCACTCACAACACAAGTGAGTGTCGGGCCAAGCAGTCACTGGTAGCCGAGTTGAAAGCTTTTGAATCAGATGTGTGCTCCGACTTTAAATCATAACCTGACAAGGGGAATGACAGGGGGAAGCAGATTATCAATGCAGAGCCCAATGCCACCATTGCCACCACGAAGATCCAGAAGGAGGAACCATAAGATCCAGAGGAGGTGGAGCATCTCTTCCATTCCAAGATGTGGGTAAAGGGTTCCCCGTTGCAGTTCATTGTCGACAGCGGGAGCCAGAAGAACCTCATATCCACATTAGTCACAACCATAACCACAACACACCCACAACCATACACCATCAGGTGGTTGCACCAAGGACGGGACCTCCGCATCAGTCAACAATGTCGCCTTCCCTACATCATCAAGCCCTTCACGGATGAGGTATTATGTGACATTGCTACTCTTGATGTTTCTGATGTATTATTAGGCCAACCGTACTTGTGGAAGTGACACATTGTGTATGAGTCCAGGCCTCGTGCTGTTATTATCACTTTGGGCAATAAGCTGTACAGGATACCAAAGATAGCACCGCCTACCACCATCTCTTTGGTTACTACAAAATAATGCAGTAAGCTCATTTCCAAAACCAGGAAATTCATTTTCCTGATGATCCGCCCTTAGGGAAAGAGGAAGACTGTGGCCATGACCTCTAGACAGGGCCCCGCTGCACGAAAACAACAGATGGATAAGGTTGTGGAGGAGTATGAGGACATCTTCACCTCCCCTGTAGGGGTGCCTCTACATTGCCAGGTCAAGCACCCCATTGATCTGACCCCAGGTGCGTCGCTGCTTAATGGACCCATCTATCGACGCTCTGTTATGGAGAACGACGAAATCAAGAGGCAAATTCAGGAGCTGTTGCAGAAAGGTCACATCCGGCTGAGTTCATCGCCCTGTGGGAGCCCGATCGTGTTGGTGCAGAAGAAGGATGGGACTTGGAGACTCGGCATTGACTATCGGGCACTGAACAAGATCACTGTCCGTAATAGGTACCTGATCCCACGTATTAATGACCTTCTGGACCAACTCAAGGGGGCAAAATATTTCAGCAAGATCGACTTGAAGTCTGGGTATCACCAGGTACCAATCGAACCCTCTGATGTGTGGAAGACTGCATTCAAATCTAAGGAGGGCATTTTCGAATGGTTGGTAATGCCTTTCGGGTTGATGAATGCCCCTGCAACCTTCATGAGGCTAATGGACGACATCCTATGGCCATTCACCAACTCATTTGTAGTGGTGCACTTGGATGACATTCTGATCTTCAGCTAGACTTGGGAAGAGCACCTCCACCACATCCGACAGGTCCTCCAAACACTGCGACAACACAAGTTGTGTGCCAATTTGGAGAAATGCACTTTTGGCATGACCTAGGTTCAGTATCTCAGATACATTATTGATGAGCGGGGGGTAC
>SNQJ01S0044910.1:84044-126312 GCA_010110895.2 Picea sitchensis
ACATGTTCCCTCAGATTGACCTTTAAGGTTACCAAGGAGAAGATACGTGGTCTCCTACTCAAGGCATCTGCGACCACATTTTCCTTTCCCTTGATGTACGAAATACCAAAATCGTACTCACTCATAAACTCACTCCATCGCCCTTGCCTGGAATTCAGATCTTTTTGAGTGAAGAGATGTTTTAAACTTTGATGGTCCGTTTTGAGCTCAAAGTTTCGCCCAACAAGATAGTGCCTCCAAAGTTTCAGAGCTAGCATTACAACTGCCAACTCTAAATCATGAGTCGTGTATAACTCTTCGTGCTTCTTCAACTTCCTTGACGCATAGGCTATCACTCCTCCATCCGGCATTAGCACGGCCCCCAACCCTTGCTTCGAGGCATCCGTGCAGACCGTGAAATCCTTTTCCATATCCGACACTCGTAGAATTGGTGCACTAGTTAGTAACCTCTTAAGCTCAATGAATGCACTATCACACTCTTCTGTCCATTCATACCTGACCCCCTTGCGTTGCAAGGTGGTGATTGGTTTCGCTATTTTGGAGAATCCTTCTACAAATCTCCTGTAATAACCCGCTAGCCCCATGAAGCTCCCGTCCCCCTCCAAATGCTTCCTCCCCCCAAAAAATCCAAATCCTCATCCAAAAGAATGAATATCTTCCACCGTAAGGCTCTCCCCCTCATATCCCCTTTCACCGACTCTTCCTTTCATTAAATTCCTTATCCATTTATTTATTATCTTATCCCCATGTATTTATTATCTTATCTTATCTTATCTTTACATTTAATGTCCCATCCCTTCCCGAATACGTAAGTCTTAATAAATTAAATTATTAACCCCATTGATTCTTTACTCACATAATTAAAGAGTCGATTAATAATTAATTAACCATTGACAATTATGAACAAATAATTGATGATAATTAATTAGTTAATATTATATAAGAAATAATTATTGTTTAGCTAACATCTTAGGACAATCAAATTATCAATTTAATTATAATTAATAATCCTTTACATTTATTTAAGCAGGGTCTCTACACAAACGGGGCCCATAGTCTTGGCATTTCATCTCCTAGGGTTAGGTCTTTGGATGTTTAGGGTTTTCCATTGTTGTTCAATAATAATAGGCCTTCGAGCCTCATTGTAACACAGTTCAGAGGCCAGTAGCTACCACATCTCTTCTCAGAGATAAGCTACCAGCGCCCTAGCTAGTTTATTTCCATTCTGTCTGAAAGCATATTTAAGTCATTTGTTATTAATGAAATGAAGTCTTATTTCCGCTGCATCTCTGCGTTTATGTGTATTTTTGTATTTCATTGTGTTCCTACATAAATCCGGATCAACAATCCTCAACTCAGCATAAGTGGATACTGACATCCACAGACTACTTCACCAAGTGGATTGAAGCAGCCCCCACAAGGCAGACCACAAATACTATTATCATTCAGTTTTTGGAAAACAATATTTTGTCTAGATTTGGTTGTCCAATTAAAATCATTACTAACAATGCAACAATATTCAAGTCCAAAAAGATGGAAAAAAATTGCATTGATCACAATATAACTCTTGGCCATTCCACAACTTATTACCCTTAGGTTAATGGGTTGGCTGAGTCATCCAATAAGAGTCTGACCAGAATTATCAAAAAACTATTGCAAGATAACAAAAAGGCTTGGGACAAGAAGCTTATTTATGCACTATGGGATGACTGGATCACTACTAAAAGGTTTATTTCCACTTCACCCTTCCAGATTGTGTATGGCACATAGGGAGTTTTTCCTACTTCATTAGGATTTCCAGTGATGAGATTGCTACATGAGAAATATGTTGAACCAGATGCCACTCAAAGGAGGACAAATGAACTGATTAATGTTCAACAAACAAGAGAGAAAGCCTTCAACAACTGTCAATCACACCAAGACATGATTAAAAGGGATTTTGACAGGCATACTAAGGAAGATGATTTCAAAGTGGGGTATTTGGTGTTGAAATGGGATGCCAGGAATGAAGACAAACGAAAGGATGGAAAATTTGACCATCTGTGGTTGGGAACCTTCAAAATTGTGGCATACCATGGAAATAATGTCTATCTGCTACAGGAACATAATGGAGATCTCGTTGGTGGGGGACTTGTGAATTGCAGGTTTCTTAAGCATTATCTCGCAATAATATAACCATTATTAGTTTTTAGTTTTTCAGATTGAAGCAATCGAAATCAAATCAACAAAAATTGAAGCCCGAAGCGAAGGCCCTAAGTTTATGCTGAGTATAATTTGAGTTATGTGAACAAAGTTTCGTGAATAAGATGTTGATTGATTTAGTTGCATGACTGAAATAAAGCCCAATGGACAGGCACTTGGTCTGTTGTTCTTTGCTACCTCGCTGGGAGTTGGAGCCCATATTAATCACCATTAAATTTTTTGTGGGAAATCAAGATTTCAGAATTTAGCGGAACGCTAAACCAGTTTGGAAACCTAATAAACTAGGGAAGGGGCTAAATATGACAAGGAAGGGCTAAATCTGGCAGGAGCGTTAAGTTAATCGGGCACGATGCATCGTTGATCATGAGTTCTCAAGATCAACGGTCGAGAATGAATTCGAGGGGCGAAGTTGCGCGTGGTTTAATTTTGGAGAGCGGTCTCGAAATGTAAACCGTGGTTTTCTCTCGGGGATATGTGGCATCACCAGGTGCATTTCAGGGCGAAAAGTGGGTTGCCTCAAACCACTTTCTCACGCCCCTGAAAAGTGGAAAAGTATAAAAGGGCATTTTGTCATTTATTTTATTTTATTTTGAATGATGGACCATTAAAACCTTGGCGCGACCACCATATTTCACTTGCAGCTCAACAATATACCAACTGCATGCCATTTCCTCTCGTTTCCTGGTATTTTTTATCACAACCATGGATCCTATCATAACGTCAGTAACAAAACAAGATCCTGTGGCAAGTGAAGAAGCCCTAATTGATCGAGATTCAGATGTTTTTTATATCGAAATCAGTAGTTATCCCATATTTGTGTCCAGAAGTAACCTGTCCGATAAAGTAGGAAGATGTATATCGTTCCTTGAAGCAGTCCAGGCCACCATAGTCCCTTATGTTGTTGAAATTGATTTCTCGTTTCCTGAATTTATAGGTTGGTGCACCGAACAATATTCCCATGAAGAAAGAGTCGGTGTGAATAAATGAGAGTCTGAGGTCTTGTGTAGGGTAAAGAGTCTCTCAATTCGAGATTCCCTAGGTATACCAGAGTCTTTTTCCGCAATTTCTGAACCTTTCAATGAAGAGAAGTTGATTAGGGTATACCGAGAAGGTCAATTAGAGGTCTGAGATCTGCTTTTACAGACAAATATCAAACCTAAACATTTTTCAGAGGGTCTATCTTTGTCGATGAATGTGAATATAATTGTCATTGAAGTACAATGGGTCTGCTCCTTATTGAGTCAAGTTTCAGGTCTAGACAATGACAAATATGTGGTTGAAGTCATGCTTGGTTTCCTTTTAACCTTTTTAAAGTCAGAGTCTGGTCTGTCAGTCCGTATCAGTTTTGATCAATTCCTAGTTGATAATAGCCATAAATAGCTAGTGAATTTTCACTCTCTAAGACATTTTAGATACTACACCTATCCGTTGAGAATTTTCCTGGAAACCAACAAGACAAAATTTTCTGAAGCAACATTTGTGTCAACTGAATGTAAAAGGATTACATTACTTATCTTCATCAACAAAGTCATGTGCAGAGTTTATAGTTTGATTTTCAACACCGTCCTACCTAGAGTTTTGGATGACATGAGGAGCTATCTACAGCCAAATCCAGAGAACAGAGTGGGGGATTGGGTGCTATTCATGCACTCAACAATAATATGGGTTTATGGTTTCCATGAATCCCCTTACCTGTTGCTTATTTTTCTAACTCCTAGAATCTTTGCCCTTGAATTCATCATGCAGAGAATTGTATATGAGACAAAGCACTTCCTGAACTTGCACAAAGCCTCCAACCTTAAGTTCCTTTTTATCATTGGCCCCTTCATTGTCAAAGCCATATCATGTTTATCTCAAGTTCAAGCAAAGCTCATAGAGTTTGGTTTTGCACGACTACAGGGAAGAAGGTATGATCTACACAAAATCATATCCAAGAGAAGATTGATGAACAATCAGTGCCCTTATGAGCATGAACATGTTGAGGGTTTTGATAAACTAGCAAATCTAAAACTCTGTGTTTATATGGAAGAAATATTGCAACCAATGAAAATAAAACAAGTGGAGGCAACCTTGCAACAAAGTCAAACAGAACAAGCTTCTCATAAACTTATAATCAAAGCTCCTAAGATAAGTGTTTACAACAAGAGAAGCAGTTCAGAGGCCATGGGCATTAATGACCAACAAACTGGCCCAAAGAAGATGAAAGTTGAACAATCAGCACATATTGTGGATTTAGAAGAAGAAGAGCCCAGAGAACAAATAAATCTAGATATGGTGGAAAGTGGTACCAGCACTGTAGAGGTTGAAAAGGAAAGTAAACTACAAAGTGAAAGTAGCGCAAGAACCTTTAGGAACAAGAAATACATCTGAGGCAATTTATCGATCTAGAGAATATTTGGCAAAACAATATGTTGAGAAGGGAAACACAGCTCTGGGTGATATAAGGGATTTAGTCCCTGAAGTGGAAAATATTTCTCAGCAGAAATCTTCTCTGTTCATAGTAAGGGATGTTGAAAAGAGGACCTTTAACATTGCAGTTGCAGATGAAGACAAAGTCTCTAAGATATGATAACATAAGTGCTCCAGACAAGATCAAATTCCATAAACATACCAGTGATATGTTGTATTCTGATTACTTGAGTTTAAACTTGAAGAATTCAAAGCTGTCATATTAGGCAATGAAATTTGAAGGACAGTTGAGATGGGAAAAGGCTTCTAACAGAGCTTGCAGACTTAGGTCAAGAGGTTGGAATCTGAAGGCCCCTAAGGGTTGAAATCCTCATTGGATGAGAAAGACAAATTAATTCAAAGTTTGAAGAAGAAATTGAAAATGTCTGCTACAGAGCATCCACAAATAGCAAAATTGGTTGGTCTAGAGCAGGAAAATGAAACACTTTTCCAAGAGACATTGGACTAAAAGGCTAGGGTGTTGCAGCTAGAACATGAAAAGGTGAAATAGTCACAAGAGCAGACATAATTGCTAAACAAGGTTGTAGTTGCAGTTCCTGTTGCAGTAGTTGGGTCAAACACTGAAGGACTTGTCTAGGCTATGTCATAAGTTATCTTGAAAGAAGGAGAAATCAAAGGGTTGAAAGGAAGCATAGAGAAATTGAAGCAGGATTTGCAGGCAAAGGATGAAATAATGGCTCAATTTCAAAAGGCGGGTGGAGTCTTGCAAGAAATAATAGACAAATTGAAGATGAGGTTAAGAGGCAAAGGCCTGTGGCAGGGGACCAAGCATATCATCTAAGACTCTACAACTGCTGAATCTGCCAAGTTCAGAGTATATTTAAATTTCATTAATGATAAAGACAGTATAGCCATCACAACTAGAAGCAGGTGCACTATTGTGAATGAAACTTTAGCAAAGAAACTATGATAATGGACCCATAATGCCATAAATCTACTCAACGATGTTCCTACTGCAAACCTTCAGACTATTGGCGTTAAAGATAGAACTACATTGATTATCTGGGCCAGGAGGGTTATTGCTAAACATAACATGTTGAAATCAGTCCAAACTAAGGAAACACAGATGGAGTAGAGTGTACAGGAGTTCAAGGATTTGTTTGAAGAATTTTTTACCAAAGGTCTTCCACCATTTTGGGATGGAAAGGGAAATTTGTATGATCAGGAAGAATACAATGCTCGTTTGACTTGGTGCAAAATGGATCATTCCAAGTTTGAAACCCTGGAGGAAAATTTTAAAGGAGCTACATTAGTTGAGCATCTGATCACATACTTTGAAATTTTGAATCAGTTCAAAGCAATCAAGCTTGGATTGCCAGTCATGTCATATGCTTCTTGCATTGACCTGGAAATTCTGATAAAGGAAATGACAGATTATTATATTCCTTCTAACTTGCAAGGGAAGGAAATAATTAGGTTGGGTAAGACAAAATGGAGTTTTCCAGGGCCCAGTTGATGATGACCAGATGTCACTAAAGATGGCAGATCATGTAGAAGACTGTTGGTGCAATTGTTTGCATAATATATTACCAAACATAAATTATCAACCAAGATTCGTAATCAAAAGAGTTGATGCACTATATGTACCGATAACAGATAGGTTCCTATGTCTGATGAGTATAGTTCAATCAAGAAAACCATATAAAAACCAATACTCTATTTTCACACTTCAAAGATAACACTCTTCACATAATTCATAAATTAGAAAGCAAAACTTGCAATCATGCACTCAAAAGATTTTGCTCAGATAATTCCTTGCCCGTTTACAAGCTCATGAAGTGGAAAGATGGACTTTGAATTAGTTATCTGTAGCTGCTACTCTTAACAACAACAAGCAAACAAATCTAGGCACACTTCAACAAAATAAAAGTCATAGTAAAACTCTCAAGCACACACTCAATCAAAAGGGTTCTTGCTCACATGACAAGTCTGTTCACTATAAGCTTATGAAATGAAAAGATGAACTCAGATCTTATGTCCTAGAGCAATTAAACTAACAACAATTAACAATATGTTTATGCTTAAAGAAGACTCAATCAATTATGGAAGAAATTCTAGGTATGTTGAGATACTCCATTATCGGTTCATGTAGGGTGAAATATGGGGATCCAACTTGTTCCTAGATTGACAAAATAAAAACACACACTACAACATTTAGTTTAGACACACACTAAAATATTTAATCAAATGATTGTTCTCATATACTCACGCAAAGATGACAAGTAACTACTCAGAAATCATTGCACTTAGAAATCTTTTATTGCACACAAAGCTTCCACACACTTAGAGTTACCACACATATATATGACCTGCTATCAAATGTATCACTGAAACATGACAGAGATGGAATTAGATGTTGTAATCAAACATAAAATTACTTTGTTCACACACACAGAAAACAAGAATCATATTCACAATTAATTACAAAGAGACTTACCTTGATTGGGTCGGTGGGCCCTTGCCGTACCAACAAGGAAGCTCTTAAGAGAGACTTACAATAGATATGATGTAGATGCACACATATAATCCATAAACTGAAATTATATCATTACTTGAGAAATAGGTATACAACCAACAATCTTCAAAAATCAACCCTAAAGCATAACAATTCCTTCTTCTTTAAGAACCAATATTACAGCATAATAATTCCTTCCTACTCAGACCTATAAAGTCTTATTTATACATAAAATCCATGGAGGAATGGATGAAACCGAATCCCCAAGCTAAGAAAACAATTTTAGGATAAATCCCAAAAATCTGTGTTTTTTAACAATTTGGGCAGATTCGAGTTAGTCCCCCACCCATATCTCCCAAATCAATTCTAATTTTGAAAAACAACCCGCCTAATACTCAATTTGTCATATTCTAGACAAAACCCATGTATTAGAATTTCTAGATCTGATACCATATGCACAGAAATAGAGGTGCAAGTTGGCAGTTTGAGTTTTTTGCTAATTTTGGCAGAATCATTCCCCCTGAGCTGGAGGTCCACACGTGCGATCTGGGTGAATTATGACACATGCGTCCACATGAAAACATCACTCTGGACAAAACCCATGAGCCCGATTTTCTTTTAGAAACATTTACAAATTCTGAATTATGTCTAGTACCAGATTAGGACATGCTGGTACCGGAATAGGTGGAGCCTTGGTACCGAAATAGACTGGGCACTGGATCATGCTGCTTAAGAGTAAAAGTGATTAGGATCATACATAATCAAGCATTTAATCGAATTAACTCAATAAAACTAAACAAATCATGCTTTAATCATAAGTTACCTCTTATGCACATGAACAAGGTCATCGAGTATATTTATGGAGGAAACAATCAATTAGATACACATGACATAGGTAAAATAGGCTTAGATATGGGGTAATATAGGGAATTAGAAGTGTCAAAATGGAGACTGAACAAAGACCAAAGTAGAACAAGTGGCGAAGAAAGGGACTGAAGCACCAGAGGAGCCAGATTCTGGAACATAAACGTTTTCTTGTTGATCATTGAAATCGGTTTCAAAAACAGAAACGTTCTCTTTGTAATCATTGTAATCGGTTTCAAAACCGAAACGTTTCTTTGTAATCATTGTAATCGGTTTCAAAACCAAAACGTTTCTTTGTAATCATTGTAATCGGTTTCAAACCGAAGGAACTCAGCTTGTATAAATATTAGGAGTTCCAAATGTATTCGAGGTTGGCAGAAGTGCAAGGGCACGATTTTAGCTATTTAGAACTTGAATGTAATTTTCCGAAGCTGAATAGAATACACATGCAGATGTCTTGAAGTTTCCATGAAAATATTATAATGATGGTGGTCTAAGTTTTGTCTTCTCTCTTTATATGTATTTCATGTATTTCTGATTTCATTTTTACTGTCTTCTATTTAAATTGGATAGTTAAAGGCCCATAATTCATCTTGTGATGCTCTCGGCTTAAGCAATTTAAACTATGTTAAGTTCTTCCTAACTAAGTCATAATTCATTTATTTAATGCTCTGATACAGTTATATATTTTTCCTTTCTTCTTACACTCTGAAAATTTACAATTTATAACTCTGATTTATCACCTCATTTAGCCTTTATCCTCTCGAGAAGTTCTACCGACCAGTCGGTGTTTCCATTTGTTTCAGAAGTTTGACTCCATAGCCCTAAGTGTCCCTCCCCTTCCTTGCCAACAAAGTTATAAAAAACCCTTCAAAGCAACAAAAACCTAGCCAATGATTTGTTAAAGAAAAATCATCTATTAAAGACCAAGTGACAAGAGAGAGTCATCTATGAGCTGAACAGGCTAGTACCCAGCTCTAAAGTGGTTAGTATGTTACTTATGTCGTTTGTTTTATCAGCCGAACAAATTTACAGAGTGCTAACACACCAAAGAACAATGTCTTGATTGGTTTCTTAAATTGCTCGTCCCTGTGATTGCAAAGGATGTAGCATCCACTTTTCCTCAATCAGAAGAGGAGGCCATCAACAAGGCCTAACAATTTGAGCTCATATATGCTCAATCAAGTTACTCATACATAATATTGCCTGATGCACCCAGACCCATACCATTTGGCCAAGACAAACCTGGGATGTCCCACACAACGGATGGGTTGATTGGTTCCATGACATATCTCAACCCTTACGACCACCCATCACCCACTTATAGTGCAAATCAATATCTGCAACCATATGCAGGTGTTAGAGCAAGATTTGCCTCACCCTATGCAATCTTGCAGAGAGGGCCTTATTCCATTTCCCTATGCAGACTTATCTTCCCTGTTGATAAAATGTAGAGACAAAAATACAATTTTTTCCACTTGTACGCATCTTGCACACTATACAACAAGCGTATACGCAGGCTGCTCCACTACAGCCCGTGCACATTGGGATTTGTGCCAGAAAATCAAAATTAAATGTCAGGTTTCCATGTCATGACAAGAGATCTCTGATCCTTGGCATTCCATATACTCAAAACGTTCTGACTCAACTCTTCAATTCCATTTTGAAGGCTATAAGTGGGCCAATTCTGAGCTATGGAAAAGGAGAAAGAATTCAACTTTGAGAGCAAAGTTACTCTGGAGAAATTATTACTTCATATTGAGTCTGCATCCCTTTGTCCTTTAAGTCTGAACATAGTTTTCAACCCCCAAGCTCTTCCCTTTTTAATGGAGAACCTCATTGTCTCCCTTCTATGAGCTTGCCTTTGGTGGAGGATTGAAGTGGTGGAGGCCTAGCTGGAAGGAACTTGGTTTCTCAGTTCCGAACCGTGCCGACACAAAAGTCTATAATATTTTCACTTCTGCTGATCATTTATTAATATAAATACTCTCTTCCCGTCCAATTGATATCTTGCAAATATATGAGTTGTTATCCACGTGCATGTTTGTTTTGTATATTAATGGATTATGCTATCTAATGTGCTAACCTTATATATTATCATTATATGCTTTCTCTGCTTGTTTGTTGAGAATTTGTTGCAGTTATAAAGCTTTGGGTCAAAGTGCTCAACGATGGACATCATCAAACATCTGGACGAGGTAGGTCCCTTTCTTATCTCACTTGCACATTGGTTTATATAGCATGCTTTTGGAATAGAGTTGATTTCTATACTCATATCTGTCTGTTGTGGTTTACCCTAGCCATAGAGAGATTTTCCTCGTAACAGAATTGGTGACTATACTGGGGATGAATCTTCTTTCTTAGGGTTTGAAGTACTTTTCTCCTTAGATTGCTCTCGTTTCTATTGTGGTTCTTGTCATATCATTGCTTGGAAGCTCTTGTTCACTCTAGGTCCGAGTTTTCAGCCTTTCTCCCTTGCCTGACCTTGTTTTAAAGCATATACGCGCCTTTTGCCTTAACAGTCGCGTATACACGCGGGCTGTCTCACTGCAAGCTGCATATATATGCTTTGTTTGCCTAAACAATCGCGTACATTAGTTTGCCTTGCCTTTTTTCCTGGTCTGGTGTTTTTTGGGTGGGATTTGATGCTTGCTGAGCCTTCTTGGGTCTCTGTAGTGTCGGTTGAGTGCTTGTGGAATGTCAGGAAACCCTCTTTTGGTTGAATTTCTGGGCGAAGTCTTTCTCTTCATCTTTTCATTTTTTATTGTCCTTGCACTTTTGGCTGGGTGTTTTGTTGCTTGGTATCCTGCTTGAGTCATCTCTTTTATACACAATAGGGTTATATATCAAGTTACTTTTCAGTCCATGCATTTTCAGTTTTGATATATTGAAAATACAAAAAAAATAGGCATTTTGCATTGCTTGGCATTTTTGTCTTTTGAATCTTTACCATTAGCTTAGTGTATATAGTGAAAGATTGCATTTTTACTTCTGAATTGCAGAGTTGAGTTTCACTACCATACCTTTTTGAGTAATCACGGCCATAAAATAAACACTATAATTTAAAATTTATTAGTAACGATTTTATTTTCTAGGGTGCACAAAATACCCTAGGATTTAGTGCCTTGGACTAGGATTTTGTGAGTGAACTTCTCGAAGGAAATTAAATCAACATCTGTGTCTGAGTTAGGGAGTGGAGAAATCCATTGTATAATTGGTAAGATCAGGAGGCTCCACTCACACCGGAGTTAATCACGAGGTCATGCGAAGTTGGTTGAAGGGATATCCCCCTGATACCTTCCTAGAGTCAGAGATATTTATGGGGATCTATTCATATATGGGGATCTTATTAGTGCCTTTACCTCCGTGAGAGGTGATGCTTTCAAGGTTTTGGGCTTTGCTACCTTGGCCATACGATGGACCTGACTTACGACTTCTCGCCTATGCATCGATTATACAGTGGTTTATTAGTTGCTTGACTTAGGTGTCTCATAGGTTACTTGCAGGGGTTATTCTACAGGTACCCTCGGTCAGATAAGGGTCAGACAACACACAACCTTTATGGAGGATTGCGTCTCTAGGGGGATCTAACCGATTGGTTGTAAAGCCCACGAGGGCCCTTACAACTGATTATGTTACCTCCTATCTTTAGCAGGGAGTCTCAGGCCCCTCTTGGGCGAGACATACCTTCTTTAGGGAGGGAGGCCACTCAACCACTTTACCCCATTTGCATGCATATTGGTCGTTTGACTTTTTGTATGCTATTTGATTACTAGTTGACCTTAGGAGTATCTACTGAGTTTTCATTAGCATGGATAGTGGAGTTCCTTTTTCTCCCTCATTTACTGCTACCCACCCCATGATGCCTACTCATTTCATGGGGACGAGTCCTTCCATTTTTCATAATGGTATGTAGAACTATGATACTCAGTCTGCGCCTTGGGCCTCTAGCCATTTTTCTATTGATATGCCTTCACCTGTGCAATCCTCACCCTAGTCCACTTATATGAATCCTAGCATTGGATCTGGGGGCACCATGGCCCCAATCCCTACGTCTTCGTTTGATATGAGTCATGTCCCTCAACCAACTTTCACAACGGGTGGTTGGAACCTCCCCTCTTATGGATCAAGTCCTAGTTATGCCCTTTCAGGAGCCAATACTCAGATGGGTGCTTATTCCACTTATTACACCCCATCCATGTATCCTTCAGCCGCCATGTTGGTTCCTTCAAACACTTTTCCCATGATAGGTCCTCATATATCCCCGGGTATTTCATATGGGGAGAATCAGTTTTATGGTTCGGGCTACCCTCTTTACGGAACCCCTTCACAAGGGGGCAACATATATCCTTACCCTAGTAACTCTTATCATACTTATGCCTTTTCTCAGACTTCGGTAATGATGCCCATACAAACCTGTTCGTACCAATTCAATGGAGGATACCACCTTTCCAGGTAGGGACAGGGGGTAAACCAAGAGCCTTCCTGGCCTGCAATGTTTCAAAGCCAATCTTTCCCTGGATCTTGGAATCAAATGCCACAACTCACCACTAGTCCAGTCACTGCCATTCATACTGGAGTTCCATCACCAACCTCTGCTAGTAATGTTGGAGAAGAGTCAACAACCTCTGCGAGTCATGTTAATCACCTACACCCAGTCGTTGCTAGTCATGATGGGGGCACCACTTTAGTCACCACGAGTCTTATCAATGTCACATCTCCAACCTCTGTACATCATGTAGGAGATGATTCTCTCACCTCTGCCTGTCTTATTGAAAGCATGTCACCAGCCATTGTGAATGACACTGGGGCCATTGAGAAGCTTCGACGCCTCATACGTAAGCCTAAATTCCTTTGCAGGACTTGCGAAGGAGATCACCTTACTTGTCTGTGTCCAATCACTGCTGAGATACCAGAAGCTTGGGGCTCACCCAAGGGCCCTTAAGATTCTGAGGCATCTGTGGTTTCCCCACACCCTGTTCCTCCTTTGATTAACACGATGGTAACACCGCTCCAATTCTCTCCTGACCTAACCCTCGTTGTCGAGGGTGATGTGTCCTTTACCCCTGTTATCATGCATCCTCTTCAACCTAGTATTGAAGAAGTGGTCGTACTAGTGAAATATTTGGTCAATCCTACTCTCCTTGTAGAGGGTGATGCATCTTTCAACCATGTCATCATCATTCCTAATCCTGTACCATCTGAACGGGAGAGGTTTATTCTCTCCCTGAGTGCTATCCCTCCAAGTCCTGAGGAAGTTCCCTTCGATTGGGATGGCCTCGTGGGGTATCCAATGCCCCCGCCCATGTCTTTCCCAATGAGAGACATTATTCAGTCCATCACGGAGACTATATACTCCATTAGTACTTTATCCTCCTCGACTTGGAGAGATTTGGGCTTTCCCAAGCTTATGTTAGCTATTCGTAAGATACTGACATTCCACAGAAGTCCAGGACGAGAGCCTTGGCCTCCCCCGAGACTTCCCACCTAGAATCTCCCAAACGAGTCCAAGTTAATCTCTTTTCCGACTCATCTAAAAGGCGAAAAGATCACCGAGTGATTTGTCCCTTTCACACTCATTAAATTGGACTTGAAAGGTCATGAGTCCTAGTTAAGCTCTTTTCCAACTCGTTATCAAAAAGTGAAAAGATCGGCGAGTGAAATTGTC
The DNA here is from genome assembly GCA_010110895.2 of Picea sitchensis. Lineage (NCBI taxonomy): Eukaryota > Viridiplantae > Streptophyta > Pinopsida > Pinales > Pinaceae > Picea > Picea sitchensis. The sequence goes on from SNQJ01S0044910.1 coordinate 97,703, forward strand.
TTTTTCACACTCGTAAATTGGATTTGAAAAGACGTCTATTTGGCACAAGTTTATCCCTTTTTCACACCAAGTAGACTAAAAGACATAAAAAAGGACATTTTTTGGCATTAAAGTTGTGATTGCATCTGATGCCCTTGCTTGCAGTATTGAGCCTATAGCCAGTTGTCGCTTTACATTTAAAACCGTTTGCCTCAGCCGTTTTGCATCCTCAACCAAACAGAGCCTTGTTTATATCCTTCACAATTTGACACCCTATACCTAGAAGGGAACATTCCCCTGAGTGTCCATCTCCCGCATGCACTTCCCTGCATTGAGCATAGGTATGTTCCACTGCTGGAACTAGTTTTGCTTACTTGCGACACTCGTTTCCTCCTCTGTATCATAACATTCATTTGTCTATTAAAAAATAAAAAAAGACGGGCGGGAAGGGAGTATTATCTTGTATCGGCAGCAGTCGTGTCACCTTTGAACATAGCAAAAAGTTATTTGAGTCCATTCATCATCATAATTTTGGGATTACCATGGCCTTGGGAAGCTAAGCTCTTTACAAAATCTTCTCTACCGACTGGTTACTCTTCCATTCCCTATAGAGAATTTTATTGATGCCTCCTGCATCTTATGGTTTCATCACCAGGTCTATTTTGTCGGAGTCCTCCATATGTCTCATGCTCTTGTTCAAAGTAAGTCTATCAACCTGTGTCGGCCACTCCTCAGAACTCTTGACTTTGCATGTCAGCCATACCCTCAACTTGTCTCAGAATCACATGATATTGTAGTCCTATCATGCACCCTGGCCCTACTTTCATCATTGGTAGGTAACCTTGAACCCAACAGTCGACATTTCATCATTGGTCATTGACTGGGTGGTTTCACTTGTGTTCGACGATAAGACATCTATTCACACATTGGGATTCGTGTAGTGTCTTGGATGCCATTAGCCTTATTGGTGGTTTCCTCGCCTTTGTCAGTAGTTTTCATCATTGGTTTCTATTCAGAGGGTCTTTTTCGTGTACCGCTTGCACTTGGCACATGCGAAAGACGCACAGGGTCGTTGGTTCGTGAACATGTTCTTCGTCCGATTTCCACCACATCATGAAGCTCCTACTTTGTACCTTGTGCTAACTGATGAGAGATGCCTTAATGCTCTCCTTTCAGCGGGTCTCTTTCCATCGACTTTAGCCCATTTATTCTGGAAACGAAACTTAGAGTCTTATGAGTACCTTGAGGCTTGCAGTCATTAGTGGCAGGCTCTCTCGCCATCGACGGTTGGGAATACATCAATGTCTCATGATCGATGGATTCTTCAGGTGTTCGACACCAGCTTCTTTATTCACATTTCTAAGAATGCAATCGATGCCTTGATACCTACTTTCACTATTGATAGGCTGTCTCGCGTTTGTTAATGGTATACCTCAATGACCGGTAATCAAACAATGTCTCATTGTGTTCGACCTCAACTCCTTTATTCGCATGATGTAGACTTACACCTTTGGAGGATTGTGTAGAAGACTTGAAGACATCACTATGTGGCCGCAACTTTCCTGAGTTGTTGATTCCTTTTAATTGGACTAGTACCTATATGAATTCAGTGATCATGGGAAATCAAATTGTACTCCATGGTATACAAATATCTTCAGATTGGTTTTTGAGACTAGTTCTACTAGGCCTTGTTCGTGACTATGACAACTTTTGGCATATCATCACATTTGTATTTGCCTATTCATGGCCACATACACTTGTTTGGTATATTTTTCACATGGATATGCAGGGTAATTTTATTGGCATCCATGTATGGAAAGTTAGTACATAATGTAATGAGAAACTAAGTTCGTCCAGCTGGTCCCCTACCACTCCACTTCTGGGTTATTTATAATGTATTTCAGCCATCACAGATACTCTGACCTCACACATTAGTGTTGGGTATGTGTTATATTCTTTGCATGTGTGTGTGTGTGGGTGCGTCAGATACGACAACTGTGTCTGGCAGTTTTTGCTATTTTTAGCTGATTTGTAAATTAATCCCGGATTAAGGGATTAGGGTTTTGGTATCTACGTAATACCTAAAAACATTGCATATATTGTATGGCAAATGGTGAAATTCGATATAATGAAAATAAAAAAGGTTTTCCCGGTTGAGGGTTTCCAGTAAAAATCTCTGTGTACTCTGTGTATGAGCCATTGATTAATTTCTGTATTGCTTAAGAATCTATATGCATTGCTTTACTTCGCAGGTTTAAAACTTACAATTAGGGGGCATCTGTTAGAGCAAGATTTTCCTCGCCCTATGCAATCTTACAGAGAGGGCCTTATTCCATTTCCCTATGCAGACTTATCTTCCTTGTTGATAAAATCCAGAGAAAAAAATACAAATTTTTCCACTTGTACGCATCTTGCAAACTATACAACAAGCGTATATGCATGCTGCTCCACTACAACCCATGTGCATCGATATTTGTGCCAGAAAATCAAAATTAAATGTTGGGTTTCCATGTCACGATAGGATATCTATGATCCTTGGTCTTCCATATACTGGAAATGTTCCGACTTGACCTTTCAGTTCCATTTTGAAGGCTATAAGTGGGTCAATTTCGAGCTATGGAAAAGGAGAAAGAATTCAACTTTGAGAGCAAAGTTACTCTGAAGAAATTATTACTTCATATTGAGTTTGCATCCCTTTGTCCTTTAAGTCTGAACACAGTGTTCAGTACCCAAGATGTTCCCTTTTTGATGGAGAACCTCATCGTCTCCCTTCTATGAGCTTGCCTTTGGTGGAGGATTGAAGTGGTGGAGGCCCAGCGAGAAGGAACTTGGTTTCTTGGTTCCGAACCGTGCCGACACGGAAGTCTGTAATATTTTCACTTCTGCTGATCATTTATTAATAGAAATACTCTCTTCCCGTCCAATTGATATATTGCAAATATATGAGTTGTTATCCATGGGCCTGCTTATTTTGTATATTAATGGATTATGTTACCTAATGTGCTAACCTTCTATATTATCACTATATGCTTGCTCTGCTTGTTTGTTGAGAACTTGTTGTAGGTATAAAGCTTTAGGTCAAAGTGCTCAATGGTGGACATCATCAAACATCTAGATGAGGTAGGTCCCTTTCTTATCTCATTTGCACATTGGTTTATATAACATGCTTTTGGGATAAAGTTGGTTTTTTTGGTCATATCTGTCTGTTGTGGTTTACCCTAGCCATAGAGAGATTTTCCTCATAACAGGAGGGATGTCTTATTTTACTCCTTCCACTCACCAACAATCATATCCTATTGGTCCCTCTCAGTCATTGGGGGGACCCCCACCGGTACCCCAGATGCATCCATTCTCTCAATCCAGTACGGGTCCACCCCCGACCCCTGTATATAACCCCAACAGTAGTGGAAGTACTTCAACTTCATATACACCATATGGATCATCTCCATAAAAGAACCCATATTTTTCATTTCCTGGCCCTCCCTGGTCGGTTTCTCCTCCACCAGGACAACCACATGCCGACGTTAATTTTGTTCAACCCTCTCCCATTCAACGGGTTCATACTTTTGAACAGTTGAATGCAGAAAATCCATCTCATCAACCGAATAATGCCAAGAAGAAAGGGAAAAATCGAAACAATAGCAACCTGGGACTAGGAGGACATAACCCCCAACAAAACCATCCCACTGGGGGAAACCAGAATCAGGGCAACCAAAACCCCCCAGGGGGCAACAATAACAATCAACCACAACAAGGGAAGAACAATAACCTCAGAACTAACTTCTCTTTCGCTCTATGTGGTGAGTATGGACATTATAGTCACGACTATCCCCAAATTGTTGATTACAAACGAATGAAAGAATCCATGAACACGCAATGCCCTCCGGTGCTACCTGCCCCTCAATAAGCCCCACAACATAATTTGCAACCACCACCTCTAGCCGTTTTGCAAAACCCTATTCCACACCAAGGTGTGATGAATACCCAACAAGAGATAAACTCAACCCCACCACAAATGGGGCAATATCCAAACCTAGGTCCCAATCAACCCGAAAATCTGACCGATCGCAATATCCTCCATACCAATGAGGAAGAGATTCTTCTACAAACACACAACCGTCCATACGGCCTACCTCCTGACTCTACCCAAACCACCTTAGAAGAACCTCTATCTACAACCAGGCAACCATTGGTGATTCCCCGCCCTAACACTGAAGCAAATCCCCGTATACCTTACATGCCTTTATGACAAAATGTACATAACCCTCATGCTAGGGCAACCCATAATTACAGTCTGGTCGATGACTTAGCACAATCTCTTGCATGCATGTCTGTGTTGGAGGTCCTCCAACCCTGTCCATCACAGTGAAAATCCTTGCTTTCTGCCTTGGGGGCAGTCGACCCAGCTAAAACTCAACTAATCACCTTTGATTTAGATAGTGGAGAACCATGCCTCCCCGCTCTGGTAGCTTTTTAGATACCAGTTAAGATCCATAACATCACAGTTCATCGGTGCATCCACATGCATCATGTCCAAAGTAGTATGGAAAGAACTCGGCTCCCCTGAGCTAGTACCTTCTGCCATCACCCTAAGAGCTTATGATGGTCGACCATCATCCCCTAAAGGGCTCTTCCAAAATGTACATGTAGAACTTGGGGGCAAAACCATCCTCATCGACATTGAAGTTATCGATGCCCCACTTGATTACAATATCTTGTTCGGACGTAGCTACATGTATGCTATGAAGGCGATAACCTCTTCTGTGTTTCGTACGATGATGTTCCCCCATAACAAGAAAATTGTCATTATCGACCAACTTACACATTACGAGCCTAATCATTCCGTCAACATTGATAACATCCTCCCCCTTGTACGCACTAGCTCGGATGCTTTTTCAATTATCGACATTGGTCTTGGAATATTCAAGGACCCATCCTTGTTAGGGACTTATCATGGAGCACCACCTCTCCTAAACCCTTTTATTTAAGCAAAAGTGTGTGTAGTTTCCTCTAACGGAACATATATCAGAGACAATACTTCTCTCATTGAGTCCCCTCCCTAGATCAAAGTTCCACCAATCGAAGAATCACTATCTCAGAAATTCCCTAAAAACACCACCAAACCACTTGTCTCGGATTCCGCCCCCCTCCAGGGGAAAATACCAGTTTGGGAGACAGTCCCCCAAGCCATTACCCAAATCCCCTTTTTCTACCCCCCACTTGGAGTCCAAGCATTCTAGGTAGCCGCTACTCTCACCCTTCCCAACATGGTTCTCGCCATCCCTGTATGGTATCTTCATCCACTCGCTATGGTTCCTCTACCATCTCTCCCTCCTTAGACAAAGGGATTACTGATGCAAATCCTCGTACATGCTCCGACCACAACACCCTCACCCCCACCTAGAGGCAACCCCACTACCATTGGGGGCAGATGAAGGAAGAACGATCCTATAACTTCACTCCCTCCCCGAGCTCAACCTCCTTGCACACTATGCGAAAGAGAAGGACACCCCGCTAACAGATGTCCTACTCTTCCCGAGTTACGCAATATTATCCAACTCCCCAAAGAAACCCCATTCCTTGCCACTCCACCAAGTACGTCCACCGCTACTACGAAGTCCTCAACCACATGCAAGAAAGGGTTACAAACCAATTTTGCGTGTGCCATATGCTCAGAATATGGAAATTACACTCATCATTGCCCATCTCTACCTCAATTCCACCAAAAATTAGCCGCAATACGCCACACATCTCAACCTGAGCCCTCTTAGGCACTCCCTACTGATGCTCATATTACCGACATTCGTTATATTTTGTCATCAGTCCCCGAGCAAACGAGATATCCCCCACAATGTCTTGATATTTGGTTTGTGTCTAGCGGGCCTTCGCACACTGTACACGACACCCCTTCTACATCCTCACCCCTTGAGGACAATAACACTTACCCATTGACAGTTCCCCCTATCACCTCCCAGGATCCCCTATATTCTCGTATTTTCCACTGTGACGAAGATATCCTGGAGGAATTTACTACCCTTGATTTCCCATGGAATGCGCTCCATCATCAAGCACTTTTCCTCTCACACGAGGTCTTTCACCCTCCTAGCCAAGCCTCCCTGTGCGCAATCGAAACCAAGGATTTTATTTCGCCAGGGCATATTGACTGGTTCAAAAACCCTATCCCCACCCCTGATGCTTTTGAAGAAGGCAACATGTCCAACATCTCCCCCACAATCAAAATTGACATTTCCATTAAACAAGTCATCATAAAAGAGATCACCATTGGCGTCACATGATCCCTTGAAGAAATCATTGCTTATAAATCTCTCTTTCAGGAATACCGGGATATTTTTTCGTGGTCATATACAGAGATGCATGGCCTCGATCCTTCTATAGTCGAACATCGAATTGACACATGACTAGATATCGCTCTTGTTCATCAAAATCAACGCCCCCTACACCCATCCAAAGCTATAGCTATCAAAGCTAAAATTGACAAATTATGCATTGTTGGGTTCATTTACCCCATTGCATACACTTCATAGGTCTCCAACCCCATCCCCGTTAACAAAAAAAAGGGAACTATTCATGTCTGCATCGTCTTTCACGACCTCAAGCACACCTATCCCAAAGACAACTTCCCAACCCCTTTCATCGACCAAATAATCGATGATTGTGCCAACCACGAGGTACTATCGTTTATGGATGGATTCTCCAGATACAATCAAATTCAGATCCACCCAACCGATAAGTACAAAACCACTTTTACAACCCCTTGGGGTACCTTTGCTTATCGCGTCATGCCTTTTGGACTAAAAAATGTCGGTGCCACGTTTGAATGGGCCATGACCTACGTTTTTCATGATCTTGCTTGCATCATCCTCGCTTATTTGGACGACCTCACTGCTCGATCCAAAAAGTGAACCCAACATTTAGACGACTTACGCATCATTTTTCAACGATGTCGCCAATATAATATCCGCTTGAACCCCCTCAAGTGCGTCTTTTGTGTCACTGTCAGACGCCTCCTCAGGTTCATTATCTCCGAACACGACATTACTGTGGAACCCCTCAAGGTCCAAGCTATCGTAAAGATTCCACCACCTAAGACTTTACACCAACTGCAAAGCCTACAAGGCAAAGCCAACTTTTTACGTCTCTTTGTCCTAGACTACGCCACTTGCGCACATGGTTTTCTCCGCTTACTACATCATGATATCCCATTTCGATGGGACAAACATGACAAACATGATCAAACAACTTTTGATGATTTAAAAACCTCTCTATCCAATGCCCCTTTGATTAGTCCCCCCGACTATGATCACGATTACATCCTCTACTTATCAGCCTCCACTGTTTCAATCGCAAGAGTCCTCATCCAATTAGGGGATGACGGGCGTGAACATGTGATTTACTACATTAGTAAAAACCTTTCAGGGCCATCCTTAAAGTATAATCATGATGAAAAACGCGTATTAGTAGTTGTCCTCACACTCCAGAAACTGCGACATTATATTTTGCTTCGAACTACCAAGGTCATAGCAGATTCCAACCCGATGCAGTACTTGCTTAGTCAACGACATATCCACAACAAATTTTCTCGATGGATCGCTATCCTCTAGAAATACAATCTAGAGTTCTCTACTCCCAAAAGAAAGAAAGATTTGGACCTAACAGAACTCATTACGACTTTTCCCTTAGATTCCAAAGCTTCCTCCATCAACGAGGATTTACTCGATGAACACCTCTTGTTCATTCCCTCCGATGACCCCTGGTACGATGACCTCCTCATCTATCTTCGTACACATACGTTTGGGTCTCACCTCTCTCGAGATGACTGCCGACGCATTTGCCATCAGGCTCTCCGATACCTCCTCATCGGGGACATTCTTTATCGATGAGGGGTCTATACCATCCTTTGACGATGTCTTACCATCGACAAACCCAACCGAGTATTGAATGATTGCCACAACGGTGCTTGTGGTGGTTACCTCTCAGGTATGTCCACCACCCAAAAAATCATTCAAGCATGATCCTTCTAGCCCAGTTTGTTTCATGACTGCATCCACGCTGTCAAGCGATGTGATAAATGTCAGCTTTATGCAAACAAAGCACAAGCTCCACCATCTCTTCTACACCCAGTCATCACGACTAACCCATTTTGTAAATGGGGCATAGACTTCATGAATTTCCATCCTCCATCCAGTAATGGACACAAGTACATTATCGTGGTAGTGGATTATTTTACCAAATGGGATGAAGCCATGCCCACATTTAACAACACTACTGACACAACAACGTGTTTTTTCTTGAACCACGTCATTACCTCGTTTGGAGTCCCGCAACAGTTAGTTTCTGATCATGGTAAACATTTTGAGAACGAGATCTTTGCAGAACTTTCCTCAAAATTAGGATTAACCCATGAGTTTGCCTCCCCATACTACCCTCAGTCCAACGGATAGGTCAAGGCTATCAATAAAGTCCTCAAAACCATTCTACAACGCATCGTCAACAAACATAAGACCAATTGACATCATATGTTGTTTTCCGATTTATGGGCTTATCGCACGACAGTTAAAACTACCATCGGTTTTACATCATTCCACCTCGTCCATGGGATCGAAGTCACCCTCCCTATCGAGTGGGAAATCCCCACCTTACGCATTTCCATAGAGCTCTTACCTGACATTGCTCCAATGGAGCAACACCTACTGACCCTAGATTCACTTGATGAAGACGTCGATCTTCATTACAACACAATGAAGCAGCTAAAAAATGGTCCAAATCCATATTTGACCACCATGTCAACCTTCGCTCATTCAACGAAGGTGGTCTCATGTTAGCCTATGATATCGCCCACGACACTCTCGACCATGGGAAATTCGAGTCATTATGGCATGACCCCTTCATCATCCAACATTACCTCACTGAAGGCGCCTACATTTTTGCCTCTCCAGAAGGCTTCCCTCTCAAGGAACCCATCAATGGGTTATACTTGAATAAATTTTATGCCTAAGCGTGGCCCCCCTACCTTACGTTTCTCTTTGAACGCATTTGTAGAAGTTTTTAGTCTTCTTTACTTCCACCACTCTTCATGTCTGATCTATCACCCGTGTTATTGAGATATGCATCATCCATCAACCTACCACATTGGTTACGGTGACGGTGTCAACCGCTGAACCCAGAATCTCACTTTGGTTGCTTGGGCCCTCTATAACCCCTCACATATATTGCTCCATTCCAGTGGCATATGCTTAGGCCCGACCACCAATAACCAAGCCTAATATGACGTCGTCATTGGTCTCCTTGCCGAGGCTAGTCACCGCCACATTCGTCACCTTAGCGTTCTATTATATTCCCAGCTTGTCGTCCTGCAACTCAACAATGTGTATCATGTTCACGATCCTTGCCTCTTTCACAAATACCTGCAAGTTAGAATCCTATCTCGTAACTTTGATTCCATCACATTTACACATATTCCATGAAACCTTAATCAAGTAGCAGATCACATGGCTAACCTAGTATTAGATTGACACTTATCACATTAAAAACATCATATACACAACATCATACATTTGTCAATAGATAGCAATAGACATCATACATCATAAAACACAAAACATAAAGACATGTATGATCAATGTATCCATCATATATATCATGAAGGTCACAAAATGTTTTACAATATATATATATATATACAACTGCCAGTAGGCTCATAAGTCCCATCATCCCTATGAATACAAAACTGGGTATCAAATACCCTATACAAAATTCGGCTCCCACACCCGTACATCCCAACTCGACACTCAAGGTGCCCGTAAATATCCCTCCCAGGTCCTTTGTTAGTCGGAGGTGCCCCACCAACCAGGGGCCCTCTAGCTCTAGGAGGCAGTCGATCAGTCATAGCTACCCCCGCCACTGCTTCTCTGTGGATCAACGTCTGCGACTCTGTCGGTACTCCCACATGTTGGTCCAAGACCTCCTCGTCCTGGATGTGGGCCCATATTCCCTCAAGAACCCCCTGAGGGACCCACTCGAACCGTTGATGCAGATCCTCTGGCACGTCCTCAACATCTCGCTATGGCTCTCTAGATGGTCCGAAACCAACATCATCTCATCGATGCCTCTGGCCAGCCCTCGGCTCTGCAGGCTCCTGATGAGTCGGCTCCCAGACGACCTCTACCTCTCGCCCTTGAGGTCCAACATCTGCAAAAAAACACATATATAGTGTCAGCATCCATATACATGTCTAAACAATGTTATCTACCAAAATCAAAACAACCAAATACAACACGTACCTCTCTGGTCCCAGTCCTCCCCAGGAGGTAGCACCTTATCCAGATCCTTCATGTAGTCCATACCTGTGTATGGATACCATAGAATCACCTGTGGCATCTGCCTCCACACTCGAGAAACCATGGTCGTGAAGTAATGGCCACCCTCCCCTCCTCCATGCCAGGCCAAAACATGCGCCCATCACATCAATTGCGACTCTTGCTGCGACATTGGCTCCAATAGAATCCGAGGGTGCAATAGAGGCACCCTCTCCAAGAACCAGGCCACCAACACTTACCTGTAGGTAAAATCACTGGAATCGACACGCTAACACCGGTTCAACTAGGACATCATCCGGGTGTGAATCAACACACCCCATGCAAACAGGTCCCCATCAAAGACCTCATCCACCACTCTCAGCTGACCACCAGTGATCGACTGAGTGCCTAAGGATCCATATATCCTCACCACCATATCCGCGATGCACTCGGTCAACAAGTCATTAATGGCCTCAATTTGCACGACCGAACCCAACATAGGGTTCGACCCAGAACAATGTCGGGCCACGATGGTCTCCACCCTATCCTCCCCTGGCAGATGGGGATCAACGACCAGTACCCTCCCATGTAATGGGAGTCCTGTCAAAAAGTAGACGTCCTCTGCCGCAAAGAACATCAGTTGCTCCCCCCTCACCACAAAGCACTGCAGATCAGTGCTCCACATCCTAATCAAGAATTGGAGTAGGAACTGTTGCGACCGTATCAGAGGTTTGTCGAACAACTTGAGAAACTTGCAGGTTGCCAAGTGTCTAAGTACTCCAGGCCGCTCCCTCATAGCCTCCCTCAGACGGTCCCAATCCCGCTCTCGCCAGTGGACCGACATCGTACTCCAGACTCTACTGATCACCTGCATTCACCTAGAAACATCTAATCAGCCACATCATCCATAAAAAATCATAAATATCACAAATCATACCACCCCTCAGCCTACCCACAGTGCACGACTTTCCCCCATACAATTGTGCATATGTACGCGACTGTTCTTCTCGTAGCTACGCACTAATGCGCAGCTATCTCACCCACAGTTGTGCATGGGTGCGAAAGTATCACTCCAAGAGGTACACATCTAATGCGCGCCTATCTATCCAACTCACGCACACATGTGCGTGAATTTTACCTACACAACCGCACAGTATCCGCGGGGTTTCCCAATACAACCACGCATTCATAATGCACGACTATTTTGGACAAACCCACACCCGCACATAATGTGCGGGAAACTGAGTTCTCCTCATGCACACATGCGCGGGTGTTCCCCCTTTTTCCCATGCACAAGTGGGCCCCTACCCTTAAAAACCCCTATACGATCCTCCGTACAACCCCTACCTAACATCTATCAACTTCACAAAATGCAGGATGATAGGGTCACTAACCCATCTCTCGCAACTCCCAGATTGGTAGCCTCACGCTCCCGTAATCTCGAAATCACCTCATAGCTCTCTTGCCAGATCAACAATAATGTCAAGTACAAATGAGGTGGCATTGAGGGCCCAACATCCATATATAGGCCCCTAGTCCCAACTTCCCCATTCTGTTACAGGAGCCCAGAGCTTCTGTTTTGCGATTCGTTCTCAGCCACGAGATCCTAATCCAACCATCTACACATTCACATTCCCCGGGCTATCATCTGCACTTTTCCCCAGAGGAGATTTTTTCTCACGCCATGTTCAGGTACGCATGCTCACTTTCATTTTTATCAAATAGTTGTTATAAGTTCTTTATCATCAGATATTGTTCACGTTGGGTATTTGGTTTTTTATGTGTGTAGGTATTTGTTCAACATGCTTACAGTCCCTTCAAGTATATGATCGACACTGGCATGTAATTACTCCCTCTGTAAACAATTGCATATCCTAGTCACACCCTCTGACATTTGCCTTTAGGGTCCTTACATTCGGCTCTGCAGTATCTTTACCTTAGTCACAGTTTGGTACTGTGAACCAATAACATTCTCCCCCACACGAGTTGTCCAATTCATAGTTCCCCTTAGCAACTTGACACTCATGTTGATTTCACCTCCTAGGATTGGGAGTACCGATAGTATTTTGCACTTCCAAGAATGAACCCCATACTTCTTCTCATCATAATTGCTAACCTTCCCAATGGACTCCCAGGTCATATCATCCTACACTTGGTTCTATTGACTGCACCCCCTCAGTTCCATTAGCCCTCCATCTCATCCACCATCAGTTTTCCCATCTGTATATTGTCCTCCATCCATTTACCTCATACATAAACCCACCCCTGGGCCCCCCACCCTCCACCAGCTCTCTTTCACAACCTTGTGCTCTATACGGGCCAAGCCATCTTTCACTGGGGCACCTGTTTCTATATCTGTATACTCAACCCAAATTATTCTTTATTTCTTTGGTAATTGTATAAGCCCCTTGTTTCTAGCATATACATAGTTTTTTTATTCGTCATCCTCGATGTCCTTCTTTTACCTGGAAAAGCAACACATGTCGCCCTTTGTTTGGGCATCCACCCTTTTTTCATATCGACATCGTTAACAAACCCCGAGTATCCCAAATCCATGTACCCATGATATCTGAGGTTGCCCACTTTGTTAGCCTCCGACACAATTTAACCCCATATCTAGTCGTCCCCCTGACGCTAGATCTAGTTTTACGGTTGTTGCCAATCATCCCTCAACACCCCAACCAAGGGAAGTCTTGAGTCCCATAGTGTCTTGACTTCGTCCATGTTATCCATCAGTTCCTGATATTATCTATTACTTAGTGGATTTCAAAAATCCCTTTGCTTCTTGAACATCGTGTCTCCCTTCCTTTCGACATCAACACAGTTTCCAGAAGGGCGACAATATCTTGACTCTCATTACCTTTTCAATGAGGAGTCTTCTACGAAATAGAGAGAGTCATCATCGCTTTCTAATTTAGTTGACCCCCATAACATTCGACTTCAACAAACTCTCATGTTAAGGTGGGTCTTACTATGCGACCATTGCAGTTGTTTCATACCAGTTGAAGACCTCTGAAGTTGATAGGCCATCAATGCCAATGAGTCATCGACACTTCTTACAGTCATCCATTACTCACTCAAAGCCACTTCACAAGTTAGAACTCTCATTTGCCGTTATCAACCGTCCTCGAGGGCACTGCAGTTATCTACATCATTATACATCTTGCATGCCTGTCTATCCAGCTCACACACACATGTGCGCGACTGTTACCTACATAGCCACACATTATGCACGGGGTTTCACAACACATCCACGTATTCAGAATGCACAACTGTTTTGGACAAACCCACACATAATGTGCAGGAAACCGAGTTCTACCCGCACACACATGCTTGGGTGTTCCCCCTTTTTCCTGCGCACTAGTGGGCCCCTACCCTTAAAAACCCCTGTACAACCCTCCGTACATCCCCTACCTAACATCTATCAACTTCACAAAATGTAGGATGATAGGGTCACTAACCTGTCTCTTGCAACTCCCGGATCAGTAGCCTCATGCTCCCGTAATCTCGAAATCACCTCACAACTCTCTTACCATATCAATAATAGTGTCAGGTAGAAATGAGGTGGCATTGTGGGCCCACCATCCATATATAGGTCCTTTTTCCCAACTTCCCCATTCTTTTACAGGAGCCCAGAGGCTTCGTTTTCCAATCCGTTCTCAGCCACGAGATCCTAATCCAACCATCTACACATTCACATTCCCCGGGTTATCATCTACACTTTTCCTCGGAGGAGCATTTTTCTCACGCCACATTGAGGTACGCATGCTCACTTACAGTTTTATCAAATAGTTGTTATAAGTTCTTTATAATCAGATATTGTTCACGTCGGGTATTTGGATTTTTATGTGTGCAGGTACTTATTCAACACGCTTACAGTCCCTTCAGGTATATGATCGACACTGGAATGTAATTACTCCCTCTGTAAACAATTGCATATCCCAGTCACACCCTCTGACATTTTCCTTTAGGGTCCCTACATTTGGCTCTGCATTATCTTTACCTTTGTCACAATTTGGTACTGTCAACCGATAACATTCTCCCCCACACGAGTTGTACCATTCATAGTTCCCCTTGGCAACTTGACACTCATGCTGATTTCACCCCCTAGGATTGGGAGTACCGATAGTATTTTGCACTTCCGAGAATGAACCCCATACTTCTTCTCATCATAATTGCTAGCCTTCCCAATGGACTCCCAGGTCATATCATCCTACACTTGGATCTATTGACCTCATCCCCGTGGTTCCATTAGCCCTCCATCTCATCCACCATCAGTTTTCCCATCTGCAGATTGTCCTCCATCCATTTACTTAATACAGAAACCCACCCATGGGGCTCCCACCTTCCACCAGTTCTCTTTCACAACCTTGTGCTCTATACGGGCCAAGCCATCTTTGAATAGGGCACCGATTTATGTATCTGTATACTCAATCCAAATTATTCTTTATTTCTTTGGTAATTGTATAAACCCCTTATTTCCAACATATACATAGTTTTTTTAGTTCTCATCCTCGATGGCCTTCTTTTACCTGGAAAAGAAACCCATGTCGCCCTTGGTTGGGGCATCCACCCATTTTTCATATCAACATAGTTAACAAACCTCGAGTATCCCAAATCCATGTACCCATGATCTCTAAGTTTGTCCACTTTGTTAGCCTCCGACACAATTTAACCCCATATCTAGTCATGCCCTTGATGCTAGATCCAGTTTTATGGTTGTTTCCAATCGTCCCTCAACACCCCAACCAAGGGCAGTCTTGAGTCCCATAGTGTCTTGACTTCGTCCATGTTAGCCATCAGTTCCTGATATTATCTATTACTTAGTGGATTTCAAAAATCCCTTTGCTTCTTGAATGTCGTGTCTCCCTTTCTGTTGACATCAACACAATTTACAAAAGGGTGACAATATCTCAACTCTCATTACCTTTTCAATGAGGAGTCTTGGACGAAACAAAGAGAGTCATCATCGCTTTCAGATTCAGTTGATCCCCATAACATTCAACTTCAACAAACTCTCATGTTAAGGTGGGTCTTACTATGCGACCATTGTAGTTGTTTCATACCAGTCGAAGACCTCTGAAGTTGATAGGCCATCAATGCCTATGAGTCATCGACACTTCTTACAGTCATCCATTACTCACTTCAGAGCCAGTTCACCAGTCTGAACCATCATCTACCATTATCAACCGTCCTTGAAGGCGCTGCACTTATCTACATCATCATACATCTTTAGTTAGAGACCCACATTTTGGTTTCATGACACGAGCATGGGGCATGCCTGCCTCGTTTGTACATAGATTTTATTTTTTCTTCCTAGAGACAGGTTTGGTTCCAAAAGTTTTCTGTCTCCTTCCAACAAATCGCTCTTGCAGTTCCTCTCTTCACTCTTCCTTACAATGGCAATCTCAACAAAATAAACATTGATGTATTTCGGCTATATGTATGCTCCTAACCTCACACATCAGGGGGCATCTGTTATCAATGAAAAATCATGTGCAACATTGCACACAATGGTTGAAGAAGGACATCAATGGCAACAACAATTAGTACACCTACAACACCAAAATCCATCAAAAAGGCACAAAAATATACACTTGGTTCAAAAATTAAAGTGTACAAATTCACCAAAGGAAGCGCGCACACTGTGCAAAAAATGCGCGGGCCAACACAACCCTAATAGCGCATTGTGCGCAAGATGCGCGACTGTCTACGAGAAAAGATGCACACTTATCATGAACGACACATTTATGAATCTTGTCGGCCTCTCAAACACTTCCAGTTCGACCCCCAACACGATTTGACACTCAAATCTAAGCAAAATCTAGCTTGGAGGTTGGTCAAGGGCTAGGGAGTGCCCTAAAAGGCTTGTTCACACTATGAACCAGTTGTATATTTCCATGAATGGACACTATAAATATGTGTCATGTGTGTGCTAGAAAAATAAAAACTTCAAGTTATTGTTATGCTGCAAGAATTCTTCTTGGAGAATCCTCTTTTCTCTTTGAATCATTCAAGCACTATAGTAAGGGCCATTCCACTCACCTCTTGAGAGGATTGGCATTGTGTTTCTTCACCATTGTCACTTTCCATTGCATGAAGAGAAGAGCTCTCTATTAGGGAACTCAAGAGCCCTCCCAAGGAGGAAGAGGGGATTCATAAGTCCCTGCCTTTCTCTACGGTGTTATCCTATCAATATATTTATCCATTAGTAGGTATATGATGGTCATTTTTTGTTTTTCATGGTTCTAGTTCTTGCAAGATTCTCTAACATTTATTTCACTTTGTTTTTTAGTTTTATTTCCTTGTTTCATGTGTATTTGGTTATTTAATCAACTCACAAACCTTTGTCTTGTTTAGCTGACTTAACTAAGCAGGTAAGTGTTGTGTTTTTGCTCACCCATGTGACAAAACCAACACAACACCACTGATACAACATCGCCCAACTATTAACTTTCAGATTGATTAATGATATTTGATCATAGTGGTGATTCTATGAAGGTTTTCTATGGTACGATGGGAAATCATTTGTTTGTTTAAGTGAATGATCATCCTCAATTTTTTAGATTTCACACGTTAATTAGTTTATTGTTATATTAACTAACAATATTCCTTTGATATAATCCAACCACGATCAATGTTTTTCATTTAATTTAATTAATCCTCTTATCTAAATTTGATTTCATTTTATCAATGGTCTTCCATGCAAAATAATAGATAGAGCTAGATTAGAAAGGGATGAACGAATATATGTTGGAACCTTTAGGTGTAAACACTATTTATTTGAGTGGCGTTGTTGACAAGATTACAAATTCTTGTGGAAAGAGAGAGAAATACATTATGCATCATTACTTCAGTAGAGCATTGGTCAAATCATTCTTCATTTGTGAGATACGAATGGAGGAGAGGTAGTGAGATGAGTCGAGTTGAAGTAGCTAAAGTCAATGGTGGAGTGTGGGTGGCCATGGGGATATTGTTGGGTGAGGTAAGAAAAAAACTCACATGTAGCCTCCTAGGCTATGAGATGGCATGGTTCAAGTTCATGAAAGGTTATATTACCTTTTACATTTACACCACCAGGAGGGAGGACAACATTGAATTTGTTAGCACCAAGGATTTGAAATTGGTGTTGCAAAGCATTGTAACCCTTAAAAACTTCATGGATCAAATGACCATGCTCGCCACTACTAATTAGAGTTCTATTAGTTACTTCGCACCTATGGTCATCGCGCACTAAGCAAAAAATAAACGAGAAGAAGCTCATAGATGGATGACCAGGGGCACACCCAACTTTTGTCTCAACTATCAAATGATGCCAAATGTCACACTTTAATTGGATTGCTAGACAAATCCCACAAAGTCCTTTTTCATAATATAAACACCTTTTGAGATAAATATAGAAACTGCCATTGGAAAATTCTCATTTGGGTTAGCTTCTGATTACTAAGAGGTGCATTATGAGTCGAGAGCCCCAAGTTAATAGTCCATTTCATATGCCAAATCTTGATGATGTCAATGCAATCATGGATGGCCTTGATATTGTCTTGGTCACAATGTGAGTGATGTTTTTAGCATTACCTAAAGCAAGCACTCTAAAGAAAATACCCTTTAGTGGAGGTTTTTAGTGTTACAAGATTTGGCAAAATTAAAAAAAAAATCCATATTATTGCTAGCAGAGGCTTTAATAGATTTTTACTATAACTAAAAATCCGAGGCAATTGGAGGTTGAAGTATGTTAACCCGATTTTAAATAAAAATATATATATGGAATTATAATATGATTGAAAATGAATTATTACATTTTTACAAGTTCTGTCTTATAGTGGACTTGGGGCACATTTGGATAAGAGTCATGACTCTTAATAATGCCCTTTGCTTTTTATAAATAATATGTTTTATTTCTTTTAATTTCTTTTATATTTTAACTTTGTTTTTACTTATTGTCTTATTTTATACATTATTTTATACAAATATGTATGTAGCATCTACCCTTCCCTTAAAATTTGCTTTGTCCTCGAAGCAATGGTAAGGAAGGATGTGATTGGAAAAAATGTTCTGACTCCCATGCTGCATCTTCTTTCAATTTTTTTTTCCATTTAACAAGATACTCCTTGATTACTCGAGAATGCAATTTTTTTTCCTAGGTGGTAATAATGGCTTGTGGTTCCAAAATGATTCTCCCTTCCTCATCCAAGATGGGAAGCATTGTTTGTGCCTTTTGGTGTTTCCCTAAGACCTTATTTAGACATGATACATGAAAAACATTGTGGATACGACTTTTATCTGGTAGATCCAACCCATAAGCTACATGATTGATTTTCCTGATAATTTGATATGGCCCATAAAACTTGGGATCCAACTTATTATTTCCTTATTGTTTAATAGATAACTATTTATGTGACACATATGTATTGGGTCCCATTTCTCTCTGCAACGTTTACATTTAGCTTCTTTTATTCCTTGGGTTTCCAAACTTCTTCTTTTATCATCTCGTAGGTGTGGTGGTATATATTTTCCTTCTATGTATTTGTGGTCTGAGTCACATTCCTTCTTGAATAGACTTTGTCGAATCTTGATTGGAATTCTTGATCCAGGTGGATATCGATGGTTACCCACCTATTCCAACTGGCTCACATATAGTTTTCATCTTTGCTGTTTTTTTCTAGCATTTCGGGTCCTAAACTTTCGGGGCCGTTTTGTGGCCCTAAACAATGTTTTTTGGGCTTGACACAGTCACACTTTCGATGTAGTTAGAGTGTGACGACAACATGTGTAGTCCTCAGATAGACCTTTCCAGCATGTTATCATGCACCTAAAACAAATATCGTATGCAAAAGTTACGACCTTGGGAAGTTGTTGTACCAACTTACCCCATCAGGGCCCACCTAACTTTTGGCACTTCATCTCTTAGGGTTAGGTTTTTGGATGTCCAAGGTTTTCTGATTACTTCTTGATGCTAAAAAGGATTGGAGGCCTCATTGTAATGGGCTTAGATGAATGCACGTATCCACCACATCTCTTCCTAGAGATTAGCTACCACCATTCGAGCAAGATTGTTTTCATTTCGTGTTTTACAGTTTTCAGCGGATTTCCTTATTGAATAGAAGTCAAGTTTCATTGTATCTTTGTTATTTCTCACTACATCTTTGTGTTAATTATATATATATATATGTGTTTCATTTCATTCCGATCATAAATCCAGATCACGTCTAGCTTGTTTTCTATTGCCTTTGATTTTCACCTTGCAATTTTGATAGTCGTAACCTCATGGAGTTTTAATTCGTCCTGGATATGTGGTTTGATACCTCTCACGTAATCAGAGCGGTATGCTCTTCATTTTTTTCTCTTTACATGTCCCCAATGACGTCAAGGTATAAGCAAATGGGACTCGAACCAGTTAAGTCTTTGCAAGATCGGCCTCGCCGAACCCGATGGTCGCCCATGGGGGAAGAAAAGAGAGATGATGGGGTAGGAGATCCCTTTAAATTGTTGCTCGAGGAAGCCCTCACGCGACAGAGGAACTAGATGATGGATAATTTTGTGCAAATCCTTCAACAACTTCCAATAGGTGATGCATCTTCCTTGAGCAGAGGCCCCGCCCCCTTCAAGGTACATATCAATTTTGATATTCCTATATTTGAAGGTTAGATAGATGCAAATGTTGTAGAGAAATGGTTAATCCTTCTAGAAGGGTATTTTTCTGTCCATAACTTTTCCGATAGAGAAAATTTTACATTTGCGCTCATTAAGTCTGTTCCCTATGTAAAATATTGGTGGGATAATTTCTGTGAGAAAAAGGAAACAGAGAAATCTCCATTATTTGTAGTCGCACCCACTTGGGGTTCTTTCAGGGATGTTATTAAGGAACAATAATACCATGTTGTAAGTTATGAAACTTATGTACAAGATGGAATACACTGCGGTAGGAAAGGTGCCAGAGTTCACCAATGTATTCCATACCTTGTGCACCAAGCTGGGTATCAAAGACTTTGAGCGACATCTGATGCTCAAGTACCGTCGGAATATGCATAGATACAATCAGACAAAAAGGGAGTTTCTAGACATCTCGTCCTAGGGAGCAGCCTATCGATATGCTGTCAAAATAAAGCAGAAACTTAAACAAAAGATGCGGCATTTTGGTTCTGTGAATACCTCACAGTATAAGTAAGGCAAAGGCAACCCCAACCCGCAGAACAAATGACAGAGCAAGGATGGAGAGCCTCAAGACAACTAGTCTAAGCTACAAACAAAGAAGGATAATGGGAAGACAAAGAAAGACAATGGGAAGTGGTGTGAGTTCCTTAAGAGCCCCTGGAATAACACTGCTGAATGCCACTCAAAGCGGTCATTGGTGGCTGAGGTGAAAGACTTTGAATCAGATGTGGGTTTCAACTCCGAATCAGAACAAGAAAAAGGGAGACAAATCTTTGACATAGAACCTAGTGCCATCATTTCTACCACCAATATCCATCCCAATGAACCAGAGGAAGGTGAGAACCTATTTCATTTATAGATGTGGGTGAAGGGTACTCCGTTTCACTTCATCGTTGATAGCAATAGCCAAAATAACCTCATATCAACGGAGGTCATTAAGCAGGTGGCTCTGTCAACAACATTGCACCCACATTCCTATACCATCGAATGGCTCCGCCAAGGGAGTGATCTTCGTGTCAACCAATAGTGTCACCTACCCTACGACATCAATCCCTTCAAAGATGAGGTATTGTGTGATGTCGCCCGCTTGAAGTTTGTGATGTTCTTTTGGGACAACCTTATTTATGGAAACGTCATGTGGTATATGAGTCTAGGCCTCATAGTGTTATTATTAATTTGGATAGGAAATTGTACAGGATACCTGAGGTAGTCCCACCTACTACCATTTCCTTGATCTCTGCTAAGCAATGTAGGAAGGTCATCTCTCAGACCAAGAAGTTTGTCTTCTTCGTGATTCACAGTCTAAGTGAGAAGAAGGTTCCAACCACATCCATGGCCTTTGCGACAGGTCTCTTCACGCAGTAGAAGCAAGTGGATACGGTCATGGAAGAATACACAGACATCTTCTCCTCACCGATTGGGATACCTCTGCATTGTTAGGTAAAGCATTCAATTGATCTGACCCTTGACACACTGCTACCCAATGGGTCAGTCTATTGTCACTCTCTATTATAAAATGAGGAAATCAAGCACCAGATCCAAGAAATGCTCGAAAAGGGGCACCTCTGACCAAGCTCATCAGCTTGTGGAATCCCAATCATGCTTGTGTAGAAAAAATATGGGACCTGATGACTTTGCATTGATTATCAGGACCTAAATAAAATCACAGTCAGGAACCGATTCCCAATTCCTCGAATTGGCAATCTCCTTGACTAGCTCAAGGGGGGAAAACACTTCAGTAAGATTGATTTGAAGTCTGGCTACCACCAGGTCCAAATAGAGTAGACCAATGTATGGAAGATTGCCTTCAAGTCCAAAGAAGGTCTTTATGAATGGTTGGTCATGCCCTTTGGCTTGACCAATGCCCCAACAAATTTCATGAGGATGATGGATGATATCTTATGACCTTTCACCAATTATTTTTTGGTGGTGTATTTGGATGACATCCTCATCTTCAACAAGACTTGGGCGGAACACTTGCAACATATTCAACAGGTTCTGCACACTCAGCGACAACACAAGCTATATGCAAATTTGGAAAAATGCTACTTCGGCATGAACAAGGTTGAATACCTAGGCTACATTGTTAATGAGCATGGGGTGCATGTTGATCCAACCAAGATCCAGGTCATTCGTGACTGGCTAGCCCCGAACACACTCACTAAGCTTCATAGCTTCTTAGGCCTTGCTAATTTCTATCATAGGTTTGTGTTGGGATTCTCCCATATTGCATGGGAACTTAGCCAAGTGACTAGGGGTGGTGGCAAGGAAAAGTTCATGTGGGTGCAGTCGCAATAGAAAGCGTTCGATGATTTGAAGCAACGCTTGTGCTCAGCCTCGGTGCTCTCATTACACGACCTGCAAAAAACTTTTGAGATTAAGACAGATACTTCAAACTATGTTGTGGGAGAAATTCTCACTCAACACGAACATCTTGTGGCCTATCATAGTGAGACACTTTGAGATATCATCTGTAAGTACCCCACATACTACAAAGAAATGTACTCCATTGTACAAGCCTATTGTTAGTGGAGGCTTTACATTCTCGGGAAGGAGACATTCATCCACATTGACCATAAGCCTTTGCAGTTCATGTAGATAGAAGGTAAATTGTAGAATGAACACCATCAGAAGTGGTCAACATACTTGCAACAGTTCCATCTCAATATCAAGTATAAGATAGGGAGCACCAACCACATCACTGGCTGTCTCAATCAACCTCCAGTTGCAAAACTAATCACAATGCTACACTCCTACGACCCTGAGACCTTCGGATGCCCCCAACTCTACGAGAGAGATCCTGACTTCGTCACTACCTACCATATTCGAGGCACAAACAAAACTATCACTGATTTCCATCTTGAGGATGGGTTGTTGTGCCATCTTGTCCATCTCTGCGTCCCATCAAGTGAGCGAGCGAAGCTGATTTGGGAAGCTCACTATAGTCGGGTGGCAAGATACTTCGATGCAGAAAAGATAGTGGTAGTGCTGCAACAACATTTGTATTGGCCAAAAATTCGATAGTATGTCATCAAGTATATCAGGTCCTGCACGGCCTGTGCCATTTCCAAACCAACCATTAAAAAACAAGGCTATGTACACCCCTCTTCCTACTCCTGACAGGCCCTGGGAATCCATATCGATGTACTAAATGTCAGTCCTTCCTTCAACTAAGCATGGTAATGACTGTGTTTGTTTGGTTGTTGATCGATTTTCCAAGATGGCGATTCTAGTCGCCTGCAAGAAGAGCATCACAGTGGAGGCCACTACCAAAATATTTTTTGAACAAGTGTGGATACATTTTGGGATACCACAAATCATCATCTCAGATCTGGACAACTGATTCCTCAACACATTCTAGTTGAGACTTTGGTCCTTGCTGGACACAAAGCTCACCAAATCCATTGCCTTCCACCCCCAAACGAATGGCCAAACTAAGGTCATCAACAAGATGGTCGTGCATATCTTGTGCATGTATAATTCCAAGAATCTGTACACATGGGATGAGAGTCTTCCCTATGTTCAACATAGTTACAACATAGCCATACATAGCTCAACCGACCACAACCCCTTTCAGGTGGGGTTGGGATTTCAACCATTGGGTCCCATGGATGTTTTCAAACCGGCCATTAAGAAACAAGCAATGTACACCCCTCTGCCTACTCCTGACAAGCCCTGGGAATCCATCTCGATGGACTACATGTCGAGACTTCCTTCAACCAAGTAGGGAAATGACTGTGTTTTTGAGGTTGTTGATCGATTTTCCAAGATGGCGATTCTGGTCGCTTGCAAAAAGAGAATCGCAACAGAGGCCACTGCTAAACTCTTCCTCGAATGAGTGTGGGTACATTTTGGGATACCACAAACCATCGTCTCATATCAGGACAGCCGGTTCCTCAACACATTTTGGTCAAGCCTCTGGTCACTGCTGGACACCAAGCTCATCAAATCCACTACCTTCCACTCCCAAACGAATGACCAAACCGAGGTCTTCAACAGGATGATCATGCATATCTTACGCATGTACAATTGCAAGCATCCATGCACATGGGATGAGAGTCTTCCCTATGTTCAACACAATTACAACAGATCCATACTTAGCTCAACTCACCACATCCCCTTTCAGGTGGGGTTGGGATTTCAATCATTGGGTCCAATGGATGTTGCACTACCCCTTGCATCCACATCGGAATAATCGTCCCATGCTCAAACCGAAGCTGACAAAGCCACCCAGTTCATTGAATGAATCCAACACATCCACCAACAACTTTAGGATATTTTGTAGAAGTCCAATGC
Organism: Picea sitchensis; assembly: GCA_010110895.2. NCBI lineage: Eukaryota > Viridiplantae > Streptophyta > Pinopsida > Pinales > Pinaceae > Picea > Picea sitchensis. The sequence continues at coordinate 121,948 of SNQJ01S0044910.1, forward strand.
CAAGTACAAGCAACGCCATGATCAACATTGGGTGCCACATATGATTCAGGTGGGAGATAAAGTTTGGCTACACTTGCAGAAATAACACCTTACATGAACACATCGAAAACTTCATCCACTCCAATATGGACCTTACACCATCACCAAGACTGTGGGTGACAATGCTTTTGAGCTCAACATTCCCCCCTTCCTTGGCTTGCACCCGATGTTTAATGTGGACCTCCTTCGCCCATTCTTTCCACCATTATTGGACACCTCAAAGATAACAAAACAATTGACACTGACAAATATCAACCCCGACTACATGGAACCTGCATCCATTAATCAGATCATGGAAAAACATGTCAAGGGCACTCACTAACAAAAGCTTCAGCTTTATCGTGTTTTCAAAGCGAGGCAACTCCTGCACCAAGGCAAGTGACTCACCTGTGGCCAAATTCAACATAAATTTCCTCATCTGATGGGGGAACTCAACGTAATGGACACCATTTCTTCCTAGGGGGGAGGATTGATCTAGGTGGATATCGGTGGCTACCCACCTATTCCAACTAGCTCACATACAGGTTTCATCTTTGTAGTTATTTTCTAGTTTTTCGGGTCCTAAACTTCCAAGGTCATTTTGAGGCCCTAAACAATGTTTTTTAGGCTCACCACAGTCACACTATATATACAATCACAGTATGATGACAACATGTGTAGTCCTTGGATATACCTTTCCAACATGATATCGTGCGCCTAAAACGAAGATCGTATGCAAAAGTTACGACCCCAGGAAGTTGATGTACTAACTTGCCCCATTGGGGCCCTTATGAATTTTGGTGCTTCATATCCTAGGGTTAGGTTTTTGGATGTATAGGATTTTTAGATTACTTATTGATACTAAAAACGACTAGAGACCTTATTGTAATAGTCTCAAACGAATGTACGTGGCCGCCACATCTCTTCTCAGAGATTAGCTACCATCATTCGAGCAAGATTGTTTTCATTCTTCATTTTACAGTTTTCAACATATTTCTTTATTGAATAGAAGTCAAGTTTCACTGTATCTCTATGTTAATTTTATATATCTATGTTTCATTTCGTTCCACTCGTAAATACAGATCAGTTCTAGCCGGTTTTATGTTGCCTTTGCTTTTCACCTTGCCATTTCGATAGTCGTAACCTCATGCAGTTTTAATTCATCCTAGATATGTGGTTTGAGACCTCCCACATAATATTGGAGTAATTGATTACTATATAGTCGAAAAAATCTTGTAGCGAGGGCTTCCCATCAATGAGTAAATTCATCTATGCTACCTTTTTGTTGCAGACTGGTCAGTTTTGAGAAAAAAACATTTTCGGTGATTCCCTGAAATGTTTTAAAAATTTTTTTTTGAAAGAATTCCAATCATATGACTGAGTTCCTCATTTCCACCACAGGTACCAACTGGAAGCGTCGCCTTCAAGATACATGGATGCATATTTAACCTTTTCTTCATCTGTTGTAACGTTATATATATGGAAATACTCTTCAGTTTTGTTAAACCATGCTACACATTGGTTATCACCTCCATTGTATTTTGAGAGTTCTATTTTGGCTGTGGGAGGATATATCATTAAGGGTTGATACTGTGTTATCGGTTGGGGATTTTTTATTTAATTGTAGGAAGGTGGCGGTGGTGGTGTGTTAGATGTGCGTGAAGCACTAGGTTGTGGTTGGGTGGGTTGTTAATGACCCTGGTTTTTTATAAGATTTGAAAACTCATTATGCTTTTTATCTTGATCTTGCGTTATGACATCCAAGTTTTGCTTCATTTAGATGGTTATCTCTTGTTTTAAGTTTTCTATGCCTTGTCGTACTTCAACCTGGACCTCTGCAAGAATGTTGTCTTTAACCCCTTGCTTTAGATTGGCTAGGCCATGTTGTAATTCAACCTTGACTTCTATGGTTATTTTATGTTTAAGGTTCTGTGTCAGTTCTTGTTTCAACACATTGTTGTTGTTCCTTATTTCCTCTCTTAGATCATCACAATTTTTATTGATTTCCTCTTCGAGTAATTTCAGGGAATTTTTATATTCGCGGTCTATTTTTTCCAACTCATTTTTTTAATTCTAACATCTTCCTGGTATTTGGAGGAAATTTTTTGACTTAATACTGTTGTAGGAAAATCTCCCTGTGGACAGGTAGATTGCCTCAAAGAGCTAGACCCTAACTCTAAGACAGAAAGTGCTTAACGTGGACACTGACTTCCTTTCAAATCTATAAAAACTAACACATGAGAAGGAAGAATAATGGCAGTACCTTTTTATCGATGTTTGTCCCTGCACGCTTCGAATCGAGCTCCAAACTCTCGCTCCTTGCTGAGTCCTGTATACAAACAAAGTACGACCGCTTCCTACTCTATTGATATTAGCTTGAAAACAGATTTATCTATCAATGATAAGTTCATGTAAAATCAGACACAAACTAGAAAGAAACAGGCCAAGCGTGTCATATTAATGAGAATAACGACAACAGTACTTACAATCGTAGATGCGAATGCGATAGCTTCGTCAAGTCCCCTTCATCTAACCCTTGCTCGAAAGATCCACAACCTGGATGACAACAACTTCACTGACCACTCTCCTTTGTCTGACTGTGTGTTTCCTATGAGATCATAGGTTTCATGCTAGCAATTCTTCCTTCTTTTTCACCACCATAGAGCATGCTTATATAGGTTAAGAGGAGCTTAACCTCTTGAGTTATCTTTAGAACAAGTTGAGGAATTCCCTCCTTGGATCAGGGATCTTTTGATGGAACCAAGAATTCGAATACAACTACCTTCCAAACTTGAAAGATCCTCCCCTTATTCTACTCAACGGGCCAACTACTGCCTCAGATTAGATAACGCTCCCTCAAAAGGGGTATGAGAGCGCTATAGCGCTCCCTAGGAAGCTTGAGGGGGGCGCCAGGGTTCCAAGGATGGATAACGCTCCTTCTGAGGGGAAAACAAGTGTTATAACGCTCCCTAAGACCTTGAGGGGAGCACCAATGCTCCTAAGGCTGATCTAGGGGAGTGCTTACCTCCAAAACGTTTGTTTAAGAGCTCTTCTCAGGTGACAAAAGTTCCTGGACTTCAGTTAATCATTTTCCCTCCTCCAAATCAAGTGTATGAGATGTCTTAAGTGCCTCCTTAGTGTCGTTATTATCATAGTATGCTTGAACAACATTTGCGACACTTGTGAACAACTTACGACAGTTACGAAAGTTGTAAGGAACATGCGACACTTACGACAGTTGAGAGGATCATGCGACACTTACGACACTTATCGAAGTGAGAAATATTGAGGTGTAACAGATTGCCCCCCAAAGTATGAAGTTAGAATATGTGAACTGATAAATAAAATGATTTGTAGACGTTCAAGCAAGGGTATAGACTCGGAGAACCTGATGGAAGCTGCACACAAACATCCAACAAATATCATGACATATTTCAAAACCCAAGGCACTATGCTTGGGTGTTTAAGACTTTCAAGATATGGCCGCCATAAAATACACTGCAGATCCATAATTGTATTGATAAGAAGGTATANCTCACAAGATTCCCCTGAAACGGGAAAACTTAGAGACGAATTATCAAGGCAGTCTTCTATTCATCTGTTGAAATATTACATTACAAATTGGAAAGATCGAGCACGTCCCGCTTCTCTGAAGTTCTTCAATACATAAAAACTTCTCCCTTCGAATGGTGATTTCCCTTGAATTTAAAGGGAAAATCCCATCGATACAATCATTACAAAGCAGATCTGGATCCCACACTAAATCGGATCTTCTTTCTAAATCATCATAGGGTGTCCTATTCTCACGCAACCGAATGCTAATACAGGAGTTGACGAGGCATTGTTGTTACGGCTGGTGTAACAGCTTCTTCTCATAGCTACTGATGTTGTTTCAGCATCGCAATTCACGGGTTGTTTCAGCCACGTGAATTGTGCTCTTGCCTATGTCGGCCTTGACTGCTGACTGTCATGGCTTCGTGTTTCAGCATCGTGGCGGCCTCCTCTGTGTCTCAGCATCTGTACTTCTTAACTGAGTGACAGCTCCGTGTTCAGCATCTGCATCCCCGAATTATGTATTTGCTCCGTGTTTCGGCTTATGCGTCCTCAGATTGTGTAACAGCTCCGTGTTTCAGCATCTTCATCTTCGGACTGTGTAGCATCTTCTGTGTTTCAGCATCGGTTCAACAGCGCCTTTAGATAGTTCTGTATTTCAGCATCAGCCTTGAATACAATTCTACAAATATGGACACTTATGTGCTTCTAATCAATGGTTAGGTCAAAAAGTAATGTAAAATATTATGCAAGACAAATTAAACATATAGTAATGAGAAAGGACGTTGTATACCT
>SNQJ01S0044910.1:126322-136719 GCA_010110895.2 Picea sitchensis
CACCAAACTAAAATACAATAATGTACAAAGTACAGATGCTAGGTGATCTAGGCATAGTAATTTTTAAGGTAAAGCCCGTTTCGGGGCTCTCCCAGGGAAATTCCATCATGATCTACTAACTCGCAGACGCCTCTATGTAGGACATACTTCACGATGTAAGGACCGTGCCATAGAGGTTCTAACTTACCTATCCCCAATTTATCGTGAGATTGGTCATAAACGAGGACTAAGTCTCCTTTTGCAAAAGTCCGAGGGTGGACGGATTTGTCGTATTGACTCTTAATTCGTTTCTGATGTGTCTCATTAGTGAGAGCAACATCACGACGTGTTTCGTCCAGCTTGGATAGATACAAGAATCGTTCTTCTTCAGCAGTAGTATGGGGCAAGAGTTCTACTTTAAGTTTTAGTGAAGGAATATCACACTCGATTGGTAGAATGACTTCAATGCCATATACCAACTGGAAAGGAGTGAATCCAGTTGAGGTTTTCACTGAAGTGCGATAAGCCCAAAGAGCGGAGAAAAATTGTAAATGCCATGATGTCTTGTTTTCCCCTACCATGCATTGAATCCTGGTTTTTAGGACTTTGTTGATAGCCTCAACTTGTCCGTTGGCCTGAGGGTAGTAAGGGGATGAGTTTTCATGGCGAAAACCCAATTTGACATGTAACTCGCTCATCATCTGGTTCTTGAAGTGTGCACCATGATTAGTGACAATGGCACATGGTACACCAAAATGAGTTATGATATGGTTGAAAAGAAACAGAGCTGCAGTATGACCATCATTCAGGAAGGTAGGCATAGCCTCAGCCCATTTGGTGAAGTAGTCGACGACGACGATGATATAACTGTGCCCCCCGGCTGAGGTAGGCTTACACTGCATGAAATCGATACCCCACTTGGCAAAGGGGCCGACGATGATAATGGGGTGCAGCGCAGTAGGGTGGGTGCGTGCCTTATTGTTAAATACTTGGCAGGGTGGGCATTTTTTGACGGCCTCGATGCAATCTTTAAAAATCGAGGGCCAAAAGTAGCCGGCATGTAGGATTTTTTGGGCTGTGGCCATCCCGGAAAGGTGACCACCGCAGGTACCAAGGTGACAATCATTCAAAACGTGTTCTGCCTCCTCGTGAATCATACATCGTCGAAGGATGGTGTCAATACCACGACGATACAAGGTGTCGCCGATGATGAGATAACGACGAGAGTGGGGACGAATGCATCGACGCTCTTCGCGAGAAATGTTGGGCTGAAAACGTTGGGTTTGAAGGTAGAGGAGAATGTCTCCATACCAAGGATCGGAGGTGCTGATGAGGAAGAGAGATTCACTGGGGAGAGAATCTCTAGGTTCAATGTTTTCATCGGCATGAGGGAGAGCACAGATAAGCTCTGCAAACACCAGGGAGTTTTTGGCTTTGGCCTTCGTAAACTCAAGATCGAATTCCTGAAGAATAACAATCCATTTAGAATATTTTCCCCCAAGTACTTGACGTGTTAAGACGTGGTACATGGGGTTGGAGTCTGTGATCACCGTGGTGGTGCGTAATAAGATGTAGTGGCAGAATCTCTGGACAGCGATGATGGCTGCCAGAGCCTGTTTCTAGACATGTGAATATCGGAGCTCGGGTCCAGATAGACTCTTGCTTAGGTAATAAATCACATGTTCTTCGCCGTCGGGGTCCTCTTGAACTAACACCATCGCAATAGTGGAAGTGGAGGCGGACAAGTAAAGGATATAGTCCTTTGTATACTCCAGAGGGTGTAACAAGGGAGAGTCGGTCAAGGCGTGCTTGAGAGCATCGAATGACCATTGGGCAGTATCATCCCAGATGAAAGGGGTGTTTTTTTGCAGTAACCACATGAATCCTTTAGTTATCTCGACGTAGTTGCAGATGAAATGGTGAAGGAAGTTTGCTTTGCCTTGCAAACTTTGGAGTTGGGTTAAATTGGTAGGTGGGGGTAAGGCTAGAATGGCCTTAATCTTTAAGGGATCCACCCTGATCCCATCTTTGGAGACAACGAAACCGAGGAGTTGACCAGATTCGACAACAAAAATGCACTTGTGTGGGTTCAAGCGAATACGGTAGAACCGACATCCAAGAAAAATCGCCTACAAGTGATCGATGTGATCGGATCGATTGGATGAATGGGCGGGTAAATCGTCGAGGTAAGGCTCCGCGATATGCTTGATATCGTGGAAAGCATACGACATGGCCCACTGGAAAGTAGCACCAACATTTTTTAGGCCAAATAGTAATTTTCGATAGGTGAAAGTTCCCCATGGGTAGATAAAGGCTGTCTTATGTTGATCAGCAGGTAAGATTTCAATCTGGTTATACCCAGAAAATCTATCCATGAAAGAGAAGATTACGCTCCCTGCGCAATTATTGATTATTTGGTCGATGGAGGGCGTATGGTAGTTGTCCTTGGGACAAGATTTGTTGAGATCTCGATAGTCAACACAAACACGGATGGTCCCTTGTTTTTTGGCAACCGGAACAAGGTTGGAGACCCATTCTGTCAAAGGGACGGGATAGATAAAGCCAGATTTGAGAAGTTTTTCAAATTCTGCCTTTATAGCTGAGATTTTCTTGGGATGAACTGGGCGAAGTTTTTGTCGAACAGGTTTCGCGTCAGGGTAAGTCTTGATTTCGTGTACGACGATTGAAGGGTCGATTCCTGGCATTTCCTCATAGCTCCAAGTGAAGACATCGCAGAATTCTTTAAACANACACAAACACGGATGGTCCCTTGTTTTTTGGCAACCGGAACAAGGTTGGAGACCCATTCTGTCAAAGGGACGGGATAGATAAAGCCAGATTTGAGAAGTTTTTCAAATTCTGCCTTTATAGCTGAGATTTTCTTGGGATGAACCGGGCGAAGTTTTTGTCGAACAGGTTTCGCGTCAGGGTAAGTCTTGATTTCGTGTACGACGATTGAAGGGTCGATTCCTGGCATTTCCTCATAGCTCCAAGTGAAGACATCGCAGAATTCTTTAAACAAAGCGGTGTAAGAGGCCACTTCCTCGGGTGTGCAATTAGCACCAAGGTTAATGTTTTCCACGACACCTTCTTTGATCGAAATATCAATAACGATCATAGTAGATATGTTACCCATGTTCCCCTTAGAGAGAGTATCTTGTGTGAGGATAGGAGATTGCGGAGCGTCGGTAACATCGGGAGGGAAGATAGAGCGTATGTCTTGGTGAATTTCTTCCAAAGGCGGAATAAAAGAGGATCAATGATGGTTATCATCCCAAGGTAGATCGTCAATGCTAAGCATTTCCATAATAGATTCGTCAGAAGGAAAAATTTGGGAAATGTAATCAACGACGGATGACAGGGAATCCAACCATGAGGGCACTGAGTAGGCATCTGGTGCCAATAAATGTGAATTGTTCAAAGAGGGAGAGGCAGATTGAATAGCTACGTATGTGGCCTCGGCTGGGCTAAGTGGCATAGTGTCACCGAGCACATCAAATTCTAGAGGACTAGGTACAATCCAAGGGTCAGATGATTCCAAGGATTGATAAGGCATAGTCGAGATCATATTGACGGCGGCAATATGATGCGCGGTAGGTGTAAGTGGTGTAGGGAAAGTACCCATAAGGCTAGAATCTTTCAATAAGCCAACACCAACACTTTCATATGTAACTGGGTGGTCTCCCAAAAAGGGAATGTTGTTGGTGGCAGGGATGCGAGCGTCGGGTGTACAGAAATCAAGCTGATCGACGGTGACAATTTTGCCTTGATGGGGGAATTGTACACATCGAAACACCGATGAGGCGATGATAGTCATAGCGTAGAACCAACTTATTCCAAGTAGTAGGTTGTAATCGAGGGGAGCATCGACCACCTCGACATCAACGATAACAGTTTTTCCGCCCAACTGAATGACTAAGGATTGTAATAATCCGTGAGGATGAAAACCTCATCCATCGAAAGCGTGTAACATCATAGAGGATTTGTTAAGGGCATGTGATTTTAAGCCCTTCCAACAAGCTAAGGACATGACACAAGTAGAGGCTCCCTCATCTAAGATAGTTCGGTGGATTTGTTGATTGTGAACAACAACATCAATTTGAAAAGCTAACTGGTGGGAGAGTCGCAGTTGATGATCATCTAGATTAAACGTGAGGTTGTTTGATGACTCGGGATCAAAAACACCGATAGCAGCTAAGAGCGTTCTACGTTGGCTGGGATAGTGTTGTAGAACTTCCAGGGCGAACATAGCACATAGTGCTTGGGCCAAATCTTCTACAATATTGTAGTTTTGGGCAGCCCGTGAATTAGGATTGAAGGTAGATTTCCAGATGGTGCTCTTAGGAGGGAGTAAAATAGAGTCAAACGAAGGTTTCTCAATCTGAAGTGGCCCAGATGGAGGGTTGGAAGACGGAGGACTAACGAAAGATGGTAACGGGTCTGATGCGGAATCATTAGTTGTCTTCGGCTTATCAGGTTTAACTGATGTGTCATATGTCGCAGAGCAAGTGGTTATATTAACCCCATTAAACATATAAACGTGGGCACTTGTCGAGGCCTCATCATGGGGTTGGTTGGAACTGCCCCCTGTAGTGGGGGTTTGAGCAACCAAAGATTGCTGCTGTGGAAATGGCTGAGTAAGCACAGCGGGTTGTGAATTTCCCCTGAAAAGCTTGGCCACTTCATCGCGATGTGGACAGTCTCGGGTGTAGTGATCATCACCACAAATGAGACGTGGAAATTTCGGTTTACGTTGTGGTTGTTTTCCGGCAGTAGGGGTTTGCGGTTGATTTTTTGGTTGTTCGTTGTTACTGTTTTTCTTTGGTTTATTTCTCACTTTCTTCTTGCCCCCAGGTTGTTGTGAAGGGGTTGATTGGACCGCATTCACCTCAAAGACCTGAGTTTGAGGGGGGGTAGAAGAGGGTGCAGTCGGGCTGGGAGCAGCCATCGAAGCGGGCCGCTGAATCGTTCCAGTCGACTGGGTAGTAGATTGGGTTTTGACGGAGCCAATAACTCCATCCGCGTGGGAAGCAGACGATGGTTTGGATGGATCGTTAGTGGAATGGGTAGCATTCAGTATCAACTCGTACACAGTATCAGACTATGAATAGACTAAGTCTAAGTACTGAGCTCGGGCAATAGCTTCTTCCTCGATAACTACACCACCCATGGCAACATCACGAACAATCTGGGGTAACATTGATTTAGTGAACCATTCCGCTAACAATTGGTCAGGAATGACCGCTTTGATTAGCCTTCGTCGTCATCTCCATTCATGAATATGATCAGAGATATGTATGGACGTTGTCTGACGAAGGGAGGTTAATAGTTCAGTACTCGTCTCGTATCGAATGGGTAGTTGGAAGTGTGTGAGGAAGGACATGGTGAGAGAGTTGAAATCGTGAAAGGATGCGCGTGGTAGTTCAATATACCATTTTTCCGCGGAACCCGTAAGCGTTCGTTGGAAAAGACACAAACATATAGAATCGTCCATGAGGGAGTTGGATGAACACCACAAATGGAAGGTCATCACGTGGTTGTTTGGGTCTTTTCCGGACTTTTCGTCGAATTTTGGGATATCAGAAGGAAGTTTAGCTGGAATAGCTGGCCAAACCAGAGAATGATAAATATGATCATTCGTTAACCGAGACAAGTCTGGAAGGTCCAGGGTAGCCATAAAAGGTAGTTGTCGGTTAACTTGTGGGTAATGCTGGTGCGACATGGGGACACCAGTAGGGCCAATCACTGGGTTATGTGGATAATTGTAACTAGTGGGCCCTCTTGTATGAGGTTGGTGTTGACTAGGGTACACAGGATTTGAGGTGTTTTGAGAAGCATGTGTGAGCGGAGGATAACCGGATGGGTTTTGAGGGTTATAGGTTGGGTTTGGCATTTGTCCATAAGGAGGTTGTTGCGGAGTCTGAGGATTGTGTCCTGCCGAGAACTGTGGGTTTCCTGGAAAAGGGATGTTCCATGGATTGGGTGTGGCGGACACATTTTGTCCATGTGGTTGATGGTAGACTCCGGATTGAGGCTGCCCCCCAGCATGAGGGTGCCCCCCGAATGGAATTTTTCCTCCGGTGGGAGGATGCCCCCCAACTTGAGGGAGAGTTCCCGGAATTTGAGAACCAGACGTAAATGACTGACCGGTGCCGCTGAGTGGATTAGGACCACCAAGACCGATCCCTCCGGGTTGTTGGATAGGTATGGAACCTCACGACATAACTTGGGTAGTAGTGGCTTGGGTAGTAGTGGCAGTGAAAGAATTCAGTGCTCTGTACCCAAAAGGGAGTGATGATGTAGGTATTGGTGTTACAGGGGTGCCAATCGTGGCTTGGTTAACCTCCGCGTTACCGGCGGGAATAGTCGGAATGTGTGGGACTATTTTAGAATGGGCCATCTGGAGGGGAAGAGTAGATCTTGGGCCAACGGACTGTATGTTCGGACCAACGGGCAATGTGGCTGTAAAAGTGGTGGTACCGGTAAAATGGTTTAGGGGTACGGTGTAGGAAATGGTTGCGTTAGTGCCCATCCCTATTCCATAAAGATCTCGAACCATGCGCGGTGGACTTCGAACAATGTCTGCGGTCCAAAAAGGGTCATCGGCTAAAGGGTTTTGATGAGACCCAGTCGGGATGTCAGAAGGATTGATGACGACAAATTCACCAGTGGAATTGAGTTGAAGGACACATCGTTCATATCCCTCCGGAATGCGGAAAGCTTCCAGAGACTCCGAAACAATTCGAAAACTCTCTAAAGGAGTGGGAACTTCTTCCTGGGAAGTTGTAGTGTCTTGAATGTCGCTCTGTTGAGGAGATTCCTCCATGGAATGAGGGGGTAAAGGGGTGTTTCCTTCCATATTTTCTGGAGGAAGTCCCTTTAGCCTCCGCGAACAGCGTGGAGGGTCGATGTTGGCGAAAAAGAGTCGACGAAAGAGATCTATGGCCAACTACCGAAAAATAAAGAGCATACGCTAATAAAATCTAAGAATTACAACCAAGCAAACATGACCTTCTCTCGATGACCGTACTAGTTGGTGATGAAATCCAACGTTGCGTGATCAAGTCCAGAAGGGGCGGGGATAGGGTGGAACAATTACAATGGCGACCTGCTTAACGGGCTTACGCCTTGGTGCAAGCTTCCACGCAGTAATTGTCGATTTACCCTCCAAGGAGCCCGAGTGAGTTTGACCAATGTCTGCTCTAGTTACAGTGAGAATTCCCTTCACTGTCACCTTGTGTAAGACCCTAAAGATTATGGCCACTAAGGTTTCCAATTCGCAGTCAGCCCCTGGGCGGGAACAATCGACAGTCCGATCCGAACGTACGGGCAAGGTATCGAGCCCGAAATCAACTGAAAGGATTCCACGCAGTAATTATGGATTTACCTTTAAGCGATCCCCATAATATGATCTGACCACCACAATCAGTTAAACCATGGAGGGATAATCTCCATAACTCACCCGAATGCGACCTCGTGCGTAACCCCTGTGTGAGAGGGGGATCCCAGGTAGACTTACACGATAATTGGATTTGACTCTCCCTAACTCAGGATGCTACTGTTTGTTTTAGAAACTTTCGAGAGTTATGCTCACAGCCTAATCCAAAGTACTAAGCCTAGTCTACTGTTGGTGGAGGATCCTAGAAAAGAAAAAAATCTAGATAATTTTTTATTAGCGTTCATTTTATAGCTGTTCTTTACTCAAAAGGGGTGCATGGAAGTGAAACAAATGGAATTATGACTCAGTCCAAAAAATGCATCAAAGATGATAAGCAATCATTTCTTTTCGATGAACATCTATCTAAGGGAGAGAGAGAGTTCTTTTCACTAACAAGCACTAATAAGGAATGTCCTCAAACAAATTTTCCTCAATCAAATCCTGATGTGATGCTAAAACTTTTGAGATACCTTCTAGTATGCACAATCAATCATGAAGATGATTTTTATTGTTTGCATATGAATAACGATTAATTCAAAACAATGCTCGTCTTGCTAATTATCTTCTTGTATGAATGAAAATCAGACCAACACAAGCAAGAATCATACAAACAATACACCCTCTCGTTGTGATCAAAACAAGAAGCGAAAGAAAAGAAACAATCAAAGAGAAATCGAACTTCACACCAAAAGAAATGTCGAAGAACAATGATTTTAACCAAAACCAAATGAAAAGATATGTAGGCCTTTGATGACTTTCACCAGAGTTTTTTACTCAGTCGAAAAAAAGAGAGAAAGACAATGCATGGGTTTCAAGCTCCAAATGGCAGAAAAAATAAAAAAACAATAGTGAAGAAGGCTACAAAAAATCCAAACAACAAGATGTTTGTTCTTCAAAGAAGACAGATGTCAAAGCTGGAAAGGAAGAAGGATTGACCCACAAGGTGACCCAACAAGAGAAACATAGAGGTAAAACCTTGAAAAAGCAATTCTGGAAGGTTTGTTGGCCAAAGGAGGGCTGGCACTCTGATGTCAAGGACAAGGAGCGTTATAGCGCTCTGTGTAAGGCACTCAGGGAGCGTCGACGCTCTGTTAACACAGAGACAGGGGCGCCAGGTTCAAAAAGCTCCTAAAAGTGTCAAAAATTCAAAAAATTGCAGTTTAGTTTCGACAATTAGGCTGAGTGTGATGGGGTAGGGAGTCAATCAGCTCATGAAACCAATCAAAAGAGGAGTGAACTAGGTCTGGAACGATCAAGGGGTAAAACAAGGTCTATGAGGAGAAATCAAAACAAGAAGTTTCGATTTGAGGACTCCCCAGCGGAGTCGCCAATTTCTGTTGTAGGAAAATCTCCCTGCGGATAGGTAGATTGCCTCAAAGAGATAGACCCTAACTCTAAGACAGAAAGTGCTTAACGTGGACACTGACTTCCTTTCAAATCTATACAAACTAACACATGAGAAGGAAGAAGAATGGCAGTACCTTTTTATCGATGTTTGTCCCTGCACGCTCCGAATCGAGCTCCAAACTTTCACTCCTCGCTGAGTCTTGTAGACAAACAAAGTACGACCTCTTCATACTCTATTGATATTAGCTTGAAAACAGATATATCTGTCAATGATAAGTTCATGTAAAATCAGACACAAACTAGAAAGAAACAGGCCAAGCGTGTCATATTAATGAGAATAACGACAACAATACTTACAATCGTAGATGTGAATGTGACAGCTTCATCAAGTCCCCTTCGTCTAACCCTTGCTCTAAATATCCACAACCTGGATGATAGCAGCTTCACTGACCACTCTCCTTTGTCTGACTGTGTGTTTCCTATGAGATCATAGGTTTCATGCTAGCAATTCTTCCTTCTTTTTCACCACCATAGAGCCTGCTTATATAGGTTAAGAGGAGCTTAACCTCTTGAGTTATCTTTAGAACAAGTTGAGGAATTCCCTCCTTGGATCAAGGATCTCTTGATGGAACCAAGAATTCGAATACACCTGCCTTCCAAACTTGAAATATCCTCCCCTTATTCTCCTCAACGGGCCAACTACTGCCTCAGATTAGATAGCGCTCCCTCAAAAGGGGTATCGGAGCGCTATAGCGCTCCCTAGGAAGCTTGAGGGGGGCACCAACGCTCCAAGGATGGATAACACTCCTTCTGAGGGGCAGACAAGCGTTATAACACTCCCTGAGACCTTGAGGGGAGCGCTCCTAAGGCTGATCTAGGGGAGCTCTTACCTCCAAAACGTTTGTTTAAGAGCTCTTCTCAGGTGACAAAAGTTCCTGGACTTCAATTAATCATTTTACCTCCTCCAAATCAAGTGTATGAGATGTCTTAAGTGCCTCCTTATTGTCGTTATTATGGTAGTATGCTTGAACAACATTTGCGACACTTGTGAACAACTTACGACAGTTACGAAAGTTGTAAGGAACATGCGACACTTACGACAGTTGAGAGGATCATGTGACACTTACGACACTTATCGAAGTGAGCAATATTGAGGTGTAACAAATACAATGTCTTAGCAATTGTCAGTTGTTTGAATCTTTGTGTCTTCTTTTTATCATTGGATGAGTGGGGGTTTGAAATTTATTGATCCATGCAATGGCATGAGGGTATATGAGGGGGTACAAGGATCGAGTTCAGGTCATGAGGTAATGGTAAGTGAGGGTCTGTGCAGAATGGTGGTAGGGCGAGGAGTTGAGGTCGCGAGGTGGAGCGAATGGTTGGAGTGGTGGATAGAGGTCGCGTTATTAATTTTTTTACGTAAGAGTATGAAAGAGGTCGCAGGTTGGTGAATGCATCGAGGGCGAAGTTGGAGCAAGCGAATAGAAATGAGGGCAGAATTTGAGTGAGCGGAATCATGAGCAGACATGATGGTGGATGCTCGACGACAAAAGAGGAGGACACACCATTGCAGAGGGGACACAATGACTCTGATACCAATGAAGTATATTAACTCGATTATATCTATATCTAT
>SNQJ01S0044910.1:136754-149999 GCA_010110895.2 Picea sitchensis
TTTTACAAGTTCCATCTTATAGTCGCCTTGGGGCACATTTGAATAAGAGTCATGACTCTTAATAACGCCCTTTGCTTTTTATAAATAATACATTTTATCTCTTTTAATTTATTTTATCTTTTAACTTTATTTTTATTTATTATCTTATTTTATACATTATTTTATACAAATATGTACGTAATAGAGATTATAGCGGAGGTCTTTTTTTCATGATGTTTTTCAAACAATAAATTGCACTACTGTAGTAATTATGTCTATAGTGCACCAATGCATAATGTACTTATATGCATTGATGCCTCAAAGTAATGATGCTAAGCACCAATGTGTATTACTTATTGTAATCGCCCAGTGTGTATTCTAGATATTGAAAACATAAAGGAATTCATATTAATAATACACACCTGTGCATTACATTTATGATACACACTTGTTTGTATTGTATATTTTGTGAAGTCGCAATGTGTACTTAATACATAAAAGCATCACTGTGTATCACAACTTGCACAACATGATAGTCAAAATGTCAATAAATAATTGTTACAATTATTGGTTACATGTTGGCATCCAATTGGGATAATATGTCCACATTAAACAACATGTCTAATTTTCACATACAAACATTCCAAAATATACAACTTGGAACATTCAATTTCGATGATCATCATTCATCCCTCAAACTATTGTCGTTGCTCACGCTGCTTGCATGACGCATATCTTCATCACTTGCATGGTATATTGTACTTGGGTTATTTAGAATGTTTTGTTGATCGTATTGAATTTGACATTTTACCTCTTCATATTCCATCTACAAACATAGAAATAAAGTGTAATGAACATATTTTCATTCGTGGTATGATATACATGATTGCGTAAATAAAAAAGAGTATCATAGCAATGTTCACTTCATAAACAATACACACTTTTTTGAAGCCATTTCTCCTCCTATCTCTCAATATATCTTATGTTGGCTTCACTCCATACTTTGTTTCCTATGAATTTTATTGAAATGAACAAAGTTCATTTAATGTAGAAAAATCCAACATAAGAAGGAAAATAAACAAAAATCCATGAATGACAAATAAAAAATAAATAGTGGATAAGATATGAATGAATGATATGCAATGATGAATGGCCTTGGTATTTATAGGCCTCAAGGTGACCTTTCACACAAAGCTACGTGTTTATGTGATGCCCCTTTTAGTAATTAATACTTAATAATTATGTGATGCTCTTTAATTAGGACCAATGATTTACCTCATTTACCATCCATGGATCATGGGGAAGTACTTAGAAGGTTTTCCACGAGGGTTTCCTTGAACACACAAACACACACACAAACACCATTGCTTTCCCCTTTAGAAATGCTTTATGCTCAAAGCATATTAATAGAAAAAGTTGTATTTCTTATTCCAACTTCTCATGATTCTCTATTCTTTGAAGTTGCGATGGTTGACGATACAAGATCATATGATCTTCTAAGTGTTGAGAAGAATTGTAGAATGGTGAAAGGGTATAACCACCCTAATTCAATATTTTGTGGGACTGTGCATTTATAGGGTTCTTGGAAAGAACCTATCGTATTGCAATTCCCAAAATGACTTTCACTTTGAGACCAATTTGTGTTATGGGAAAATTCCCCTGTAGATAGGTGAATATCCCCTTGGATTCTAGACCCCTAATACCAAGACATAAAGAAACAAATGGACACTAACATCCCTTTGATATTTGTTTAACTAGCCAAAAAGAGAGAAGGAGAAAAACCTGATCGTACCTATTTCCGGTGTTTGTCCTCACTGCTCCAATTCGAGCTTGATATCCAAACTATTTCACACGGTTTGATACCTGTAAACCATGGACAACAAAGAGAGACAAGGAAAATCCTACTCTACCATATTAGGTTAAATAAATTAATCTATAATAGACAATCATATGTAAGATACACAAACTAGAAGGGAATAGGCCAATTATATTGATGAGAACTTTAAAGAGACACTTACAATCATGGATCATGTTGCAACAACTTCTCCAAGTCCTCCTCGTCCAACCCCTTGCTCGAAAGATCCATGATCAAAATGACAATACTTTTGCTGATTATTTTCCTCCTTGGTCACCATGAGAATGCCTCCATTTATAGGCTTTGGGAGGCCCAACCACCTTGGTTATATTTGGGATTAGTTGAGGATATGACTCCATCAGTTGTGGTATCTCCCTTAGATGCAACCTTAGGTTTAGATTCGAGCCAAACCAACTCGAATCATCCCTAGTTGTCCTTAGAAAAAAGGGGGATTTTTTTTCCCAAGATTTTCTCAACTAATCGACGTTTCTTTACAACGGGGAACAGAGTGCTACAATGCTCCCTATTGGATAGACAAAGAGCGCTAACACTCCTTGCATATGAGCAAGGGAGTCTTGATATTCCAATTTTTTTTCAAGATGACCAATTCTCATAGAATTTTTTTTTGTTTTGTCTGTCAAATGATGTGGCTTCTTCTTCTTACATGTTCTAGACGATGTATCAAGTGTTTCCAAGGTGTCGTTCACAATGCGACACACGTAGAATGAAAAATGAGACATTTACGACACTTGTGACAAAAGTGTGACACTTGCGACAATGAGAATGTGACATTATCGAAGTGAGGAATTTTGACGTGTAACAGATTTCCCCCCAAAGTGTGAAGTCGGAAGATGAAAGCTGATGACCGAAACACTTTGTAGATTCTTCGAAGCAAGGGTATGGATTCGGAGAACGTGGTAGAAGCTGCAGACAACCATCAAAGAAATGTTAATATGTGTTCAAATCCCAAGGCAAGCATACCTATGCTTGGCTAATAAATGACTCAAACTATGGCCACCGATAAATACAGTGCAAATCCATGATGATATTGACTAAGGGTATGGCCACCAATGATACAATGTGGATCCATACTTCTATGACATGGACTGATTGTAGCCACGCAAAATACACAGTGGATCTACGAGATGATAAGACATAGCCACAGACCAATACAATGCGGATCTATGTGACATCATAAGTATCAGCATGTTCGAATGATTTCCTTCGCAGCCTGGAAAAACATATGTCGTAATGCATGCTCAACCCAGGGTCTTCATCCCAATCCCGATGTAGTACAAATCTAACCATGTGAATAGATGTATTGATGTCGAACATGGTAGAAACCACTTGATTACCGGTCATTGAGGTGAACCATTAACAAGTGTGAGGGAAATCACCAGTGATGTCAATGACTTCCAAGGTACCTTAGTACAATCCAACAAATGTGAATAAGTGAGCTGAGGTTGAACATTTGTGGAATCATCCAATAAGAGGTCAATGATGTAAACACACTGTTGGAAGTGAGGAGGCCCGCCATTGAGGCATGTAGGTCCCAAGGTACTAACTTGTTTCTAAGTCTGATTCTTAGATGATGTGTTGAAGTTGACAAGAACAGTCTCTTCGAAGGAGGGCCTTGATGTATCCCCCATCATCGACATGAAATTGACGAACAAGTGATGAGATATAACGAACGAATCATAGAATGACATGGGTATGGAAACTGGTAATTTTGCAGATGGTTAACTCTCGAGGTGGATACTTCCCTTGAACACTGAGGGACGACATGAGACTTGGTACCATAAATGCAGAGTGGACCAAAACATATGCAACAGGTGTTGTGACATTCTTCGGATGACTCAAAAAAGTGGAAAGACTCATAGGATTGGTTTAGTGCGAAGGTTTAGCGGATTATCAGAGTGTTCATGGCTAAGGTTAAAAATAAGTGCCATGTTCAAGGGCGACTGTAAGAGTTGTTTACAAAAGTTCTCAAGAAACTAGACCCACTTCCTTCAATCCCCCCCCCCCATCTAGATAGATGAGTACCTCTTTTTAATTTAACAAGCTCAAGGAGGATAACACTTGCTCAATATAACTCACCTTCGATAAGTTCCTCTTCCTTTGTTTAACGAACGGGAAGAAGTAAGGGTTCGTTCCTAGATGGGCTCTTCAATGTGTAATTTAGCGAGTCCAGAGAAGGAAAAGTTGGTGGTTTTTCATGTTTAGAGAGTCTGAAAAGAACTTAAAGATGACTCCATGGTTGTTCTTTTTCGTAATTTTAGTCCCCGAGGTCCGAAAAAGAGATAAACTATTACTCAAAAGACGCCATTTCGAACCTTTTAACGAGTGTGAAAGGAAGAAATATCACTCAACAATATTTTCATATTTAGAGAGTCCGAAAATAGCTTAAAGATGACTCCAGTGGTTTTATTTTTCGTATAACCTTTACGAGTCCTAAAATGTGATAAAATTATACTCGGTTACATTCTCATGTATTTATGAGCACGAGAAAGAACAAAGATTATGCTCATTAGTGTTACAAGGTTACCGAAAGACACTGCTTGAAATCCTGTAAAAACAAACTATTCTAGGCATAAGATATTAGTAACCTCTCGAAAAAATGATTAAAAACCCAAAAAATGACTTTATAATAAGGAGAAAATATCACAATGAACCCATCAAATATCAAAATAGGTTAAAATTTCATTTTACCATTTGTTTTTACCATTCAAATCTAGATTTTGGATTTTTCACCTCCTTGGAGCGTTTTTCGAGCGGTGATTGTGGGAGCTGTGAGAGATCATTTTCAGATTCGTCCAAACCAAGTTAGTTGTCTCTTCCTCCTCATCCTTTTTCATGGTTTTTTACTACATTTTAACTTTGGTTTGAGTGTTCTAGGATCCTTAGGAAGCCCTAGAGTGTCGAACCAGATCAACTCTCCCTCAAGGCATTGAGGGGAGCTTCGAATGAGATTTCAGTGCGCTGGTGCATATGTCTAGGGAGCGCTAGCACTCTGTAGGCTACTTTGAGGGAGCGCTAGGCACAAAGTTCAATTTTTTTTTGACTTTTTGGCTAAAAAGAGGTAGTTTTTATCCATAATAGTTTGACTAATGATGATTAAATGTTGTATTTTTAGATTTCATCTATAGCTATCCATGATAGAGTGGAAGGAGCATGAGCATGAGTTCGATGATATTTCTTCTTTCCAAGACCCTCAAACGAGGGCGACTTTGCAAAACTGTGGTTTGCTAAAATACTTCAAGCTTCAAAACATGAGAAAGGAAGTACTACTGCTTGAGTATTTGATTGATCTTTGGGACGACGTCGGGCAAGAATTCCACATTGGACCACACATAATTGAAATCGAACTAGATGATGTATATTTTTTGACGGGGCTCTCAAGCAGAGGGGAATCCATCCTCTTTTCCGGATACTGGGCAACTCAACCGACTGAGGCATACGTTACTGAACATTGCATACAAGGGTCACAGTTGGTGGGTGGACAAATTGTGATAAAGGATGTGAGAGATTTAGCACTTCGATCCATTCTATTTTCCATCACCAAGTTGGCGGGGAGCACCAGTGCTCACTTGGATTATAAATCACAGATCTCTTATGCCTTACAGTTTTTAGAACCCATATTGTTCAATTGGAGTGCAGGTTTCCTCATAAATGTCAAAGAAAAAATATCCAAATGCAATATCGACAGACATAAACAATTTGGATACAATTCCTTTTTGGTTGCGTTTTTCTTAGATCAGGTCCCTTAGATGCATCCACAAGTTGCATTGATGGAACATTCTATGACCAAGCCTCGTATGGAGAGGTGGACCAACCTTTACCCTAGGTTGGGGAATGAGCCCTCAAATTTCAGATTCATTGTCGACTTCTTCGCATGGTGGAGGAGGCAGTTAGTGGTTATTGAGGACTTCTCCTTTGCTAGGGTAGATTTCAGAGGTAGCGCTGACCTGGTATTTCCCGAGGGCATCCAATGGGATGCATCAGGTACAAAATATAACCTTGCAACATATATATTTTTTGTTTTTATTTTATTTTATATGTTTTTGGTTGTACAACGAGGAATATAAAAAATTTTGTTTTCATAATGCAGACAAAGGTGCATCACGTCTGAGGGAGATGCCGACATTGGGGCATCTTGGATATGCATAAGAAATAGTTGAGCACGATGTCACAATGAGAGGGCTCCGAGAGGTAGAGAGGAACCTCCGGGGTTTGACGATGGGTGTCCCACCCCTCAGGAGGCGAGATGTGCCTCTACATTTGCAACGTCATATAGTTGGGGTTTCTGAAAGCCTCAACCATTTGCTTCATCGGGTGACACAAGCAATAGTGTGCTATGCAGAGAAAAACGTGATACAAGAGGATGATTAGGGTCCTTGGTTGATACAAGAGAAAAACGTGATACAAGAGGATGATGATATTATGGTCATGAAGGCCCAAGTTTTTTGCCCCGTTAGGTACATTTTGATGATATATTTTCAAAAAAACTTTTACTATCATGCATATATATATATATACACGAGTTATACAGTGCCTATCAATGTTGAATTTTTATCTTATGTGATGTTTTTGTGTACATATGATTTATGTTTCAAAATGTTTTATCTATGCGCAAGATACCAATCCGACATGTAATTAGCTAATGAATCCGAAGTTGTATTGAGTTCTCCCGGTATGTGTCTATCTGTATTGGAGAAATTCAAACGATCTTTCTAGATGACGAACCCTTAGGTGGAGATGTAGTAAAACTAAGTTGTGAATGGCATATTCACGATTAAGTTAACGAACCACGAGTTGAGAGTCTAGGTTGACAATCAATTGAGTTATAACTAGAGAGGAGGATTCAGTTAAAAGTCCAATGACGACATGATATTCTGTCATGTTATTGGTCATAGATCCGAGGAAAATTCCTCCTAAATTCACCAACTCGCCAGAGTGGTAGATGATCCAATTTGTAGAAGCGATATCGACCAACGCCATCCACAAACCCAAAAAATATGGGAAAGGGTGATGTCATCTACGCATTGTATCACAAAGAAACATATAAGCAACTGAGATAAAACTTGTGCACGCAAAAGAAAAGACACACCAAGTCAAGAGTATATAGTACAATAATGTACAAAGCACACATGCGAGATATTATTTTCATAGTACTTCTTGAGGTAAATCCCATTTTGGGGTTCACCGAGAGATATTCCATCGTAATCAAGTAACTCGTAGGTGCCTCTATGTAGCACACACTTTATGATATAATGCCCGTGCCACATGGGTTCTAGCTTTCCTGCCCACAACTTGTCATGATCTTGATCATAGACTAGGACCAATTCTCCTTCTGCAAAATCACGAGGTCGAACGGATTTGTCATATTGATGTTTCATTTGTTTTTGATACGTCTCGTTGATGAGAGCAGCATCACAACGGGTTTCAACCAACTTGGTTAAATATAGGAATCGTTCCTCTTCAACATAAGTGTGAGGTATGAGTTCTTCGGTAAATTTCAACAAAGGGATCTCACATTCGACTGGTAACACCGCTTCTATGCCGTATACCAACTGGAATGGAGTGAATCCAGTTGCAATTTTAACTGAAGTTCGATAGGCCCAGAGTGCGGAGAAGATTTGCAAGTGACAAGAGGTTTTGTTTGTTTCCACCAGGTGTTGGAACATGGTCTCCAAGACTTTGTTGATGGCTTAAACTTGTCCATTTTCCCGAGGATAGTAGTGGGATGAATTTTCATGGTGGAAAACCAGATTGGTGCGCAATTCACTCATCATATGGTTCTTGAAATGTGAGCCATGATCAGTTACAATAGCTTACAAGACACTGAATCAAGTTATGATGTGGTTAAACACAAAGAGTGTTGCAGTATGACCATCATTAAGGATTGTAGGCATAGGCTCAACTCATTTAGTGAAGTAATCAACCACAATGATGATATGACTGTGCCCCTCGGCTGAGGTAGGCTTACATTGTAGAAAATCGATGCTCCATTTTGCAAAGGGGTTGACGACGAAAATGGGATGCAATGAAGTGGGGTGGGTATGTGCTTTATTATGAAAGATTTGATAGGGTGGGCATTTTTTGACAGCCTCGATGCAATCTTTGAATATAGAAGGCCAAAAATAATCGACACGTAAGATTTTCTGGGCTATAGCCATCCCAGAAAGATGATTGCCACAAGCTCCAAGGTGACATTCATTTAACACTCATTCAACCTCATCGTGTTTTAAACAATGTTGCAGGATAGTATCAATGCCACGACGATACAATTTGCCGTCGATGATGAGGTAGCGTTTGGAGTGGTGTCGAATGCGACGTCGTTCATCACGTGAAATGTTTGGTTGAAAATGTTGGGTTTGGAGATAGAGAAGAATATCTCCGTACCAAGGATTAGACGTACTAATGAGGAAAGTGGATTCATCAAGAAGATAATCACTGGGCTCAATATCTTCATCAATATAGGGAAGATTACAAATCAATTCCGCAAAGACCAACAATTTTTTAGCTTTTGATTTGGCAAACTTGAGATCAAATTCCTGGAGAATAATGATCCATTTTGAATATTTTCCCCCAAGTAATTGACGAGTCAAGATATGATATATGGGGTTCGATTCAACGATGACCATGGTAGTGCGTAACAAAATGTAATGGCGAAATTTCTGGACGACAATAACTGCAGCCAGAACCAACTTTTCAACATGCGAATATCAGAGCTCGGGACCAGATAAACTCTTACTCAGATAGTAGATCACATGTTCGTCGTCGTGATTATCCTCTTGTACTAACACCATAGAAATAATGGAAGTAGAGGGAGCCAAATAAAGGATATAGTCTTTTGCATAATCTGGTGGGTGAAAAAGAGGTGTGTTTGTTAAGGCATGCTTAAGGATATCGAATGAGCATTGAGCAGTTTCATCCCAGATGAAAGAGGTATCTTTCGACAATAATCTCATAATTCCTTTAGTGATTTCGGCATAATTACAAATGAAACGATGAACAAAGTTTTCCTTCCCTTGAAAAATTTGTAGTTGAGTGAGGTAGCTGGGAGGATGTAAAGCTAGAATGGCTTTGAATTTTAAGGGATCCACCCTAATCCCATCTTTGGAGACTACGAAGTCGAGGAGGCATCTTGATTCAACAATGAAAATACATTTATGGGGGTTCAAAAGTATGTGGTAAAACCAAAAACAAAGAGAAATGGCTTGTAGGTGACCAATGTGGTCTCGTCGATGAGACGAGTGAGCGGGTAAGTCATCGAGGTAGGGTTCAATAATATGTTTGATATCATGGAATGCATATGACATGGCCTGCTAGAAAGTGGCTCGAATGTTTTTAAGACCAAAAGGTAGTTTATGATAAGTGAACGTCCCCCAAGGGCAGATAAAGTCCATTTTATGTTGATCAACCGATAGGATGTCAATCTGGTTGTATACGAAAAAGCCATCGATGAATGAAAAATGACTCATCCAGCGCAATTATCGATGATTTGGTCGATAAAGGGCGTAGGGTAATTGTCTTTGGGACAAGCCTTATTAAGATCCCTATAATCGATGCAAACACGAATGGTCCCTTGTTTCTTAGCAACCGAAACGATGTTGGAAATCCATTTGGTCAAAGGGACAGGATAAATAAAACTAGACTTTAACATTTTTTCGACTTCTGCCTTAATGGCCGTGGTTTTCTTAGGATGAAACAGGCGAAGTTTTTGTCTTACAGGTTTAACGCCTGGGTAAGTTTTTGTATCATGCACAACAATTGATGGATCGATCCTTGACATTTCTACGTAACTCCAAGCGAAGATGTCGCATAATTCTTTGAAGAAAGCAATATAACTTTCAACTTCTTCAGGTGAACAATTTGCACCTAGATGAATGTTTTCCACAATACCTTCTTTGATTGATATGTTGACAGTAATTGTAGAATAGATGTTTCCCAAATTCCCCTCGGAGATGGTATCCTTGGTGAGTATTGGAGATTGGGGACAGTCGACAATATCGCTAGGAAAGATAGATGATATATATTTCTCAATGTGATCCAAACTCGGAAGAAAGGATGAACGATGGTGGTTGTCATCCCACAGTGCCTCCTCGATGTTAAGAATTTCCATAATAGATTCATCCGATGGAAAAATATGTAGGATGTAATTGAAAGTAGAGGATAGGGATGTTAAACATGAGGGTAATGAGTAAGTTGTAGACACCATCAAATGTTGTTCATCCATGAAGGAGAGGTAGATTGGATGGTGTCATATTCAGCCTCTATAGGACTAAGTGGAAAGGTGTCACCTAGTGCGTCAAATTCTAAAAGACTAGGCACAATCCATGGATCAAATGATTCATAGGATTGATGTTCTAAAGTCGAGATCATATTGATCATTGCGATATGTTGTGAAGTGGGAGGAAGTGGTGTAGGAAAGGTACCCATAAGCGAAGAGTCTTTTAAAATACCCACTCCAACACTTTCATAAGTGATCTTGGAATCTCCTAGAAAAGAAATATTGTTGGCGGCGGGAGTGCGAGCATTAGGGGTGCAGTAATCTAACTAATCGATGGTCACAATTTTACCTTGATGGGGAAACTAGACACATCAAAACACGGATGAAGTGACGACAATCATGGCATAAAACCAACTTCTTCATAACAACAAGTTGTAATTGATGGGAGCATCGACTACCTCAACATCTACTGAGACAGTCTTGCCTCCCAATTGAATAGCTAAGGATTGTAATAGTTCATGAGGACGAAATCCTCTTCCATCGAATGCTCGTAACATAGTAGGGGATTGATTAAGACTAGGTGATTTCAACCCTTTCCAACAAGCCAATGACATGACACATGTGGAAGCTCCCTCATCCAATATCATGCGATGAATATGCTGATTGTGGACGACGACATCGAGTTGGAAAGAAAGCTGGTGAGAGAGTCACAATTTAAAATTATCGAGGTTAAACGTGATATTATTAGATGACTCGGGATCAATTGCACCGATGGTCGCCAAGAGAGTCCTACATTGACTAGGGAAATGTTGTAGGACTTCGAGAGTTGACATAGCACATGGTACTTGGGCCAAATCTTCAATAATGTTGTAGTTTTGAGCAACACATGAATTAGAATTAAAATTTGACTTTCGAATGGTGCTCTTGGGTGGACGTAAAATAGAGTCAAAATTAGGTTTCTTGATCTGGATTCACCCAAATGGAGGAGTAACGGTAGAAGATGATGGATATGTTGTAGTACCATTATTTACCTTTTCCTTATCAGGTTTAGCTGAAGGTGTGTCATATGTCGTAGTATGAGAGGTTAAATCTATCCCATTAAACATGTAAATGTGCACACTCGATGAAGCTTCCTCACTAAGAGGATGATTTGGATTTTTTCCTGCCGGAGGTGCAGGGGCTTGCGCAACCAACGACTGTTGTTGTGGAAAAGGCTGTGTCAACACAACAGGTTGGGAATTTCCTTTAAAAATTTTTGCAGCTTCGTCACGATGAGGACAATATCGTGTGTAGTGATCGTGACCACAAATGAGACATGGAAATTTCAATTTTCGCTGTGGTTGTTTCTCAGTAGCAGGTGGTTGAGTTGGTGTTTTTGGATTTTCATTTTGATTATTGTTTGTATTTGGTCTACTTTTTGTTTTCTTCTTCCCCCCCGACTATTGCAGAGTATCATATTGAATTTCATTCACCTCAGATATTTGAGTCGGGGTGGAAGTGGATGAGAGTGAAGTGGAACCGATAGTGGGCGCAATAACTAAACGATTAGTCATGTCGGTCAACTGGGAGTTGGATTGGGTTTTGACGCAGCCGACGACTCCATCTGCGTGAGCTGTGGAGGATGGTTTTGATGGATCAGTTGATGTATGGACAATGTTCAGAATCAGTTCATACAGAGTACCAGATTGGGAATAAACCAAGTCTAGATACTAGGCACGAGCAATTGATTCCTCTTTGGTAACGACACAACCCATGGATACATCACGGGAAATCAGAGTTAAAAGGGATTTAGTGAACCATTCAACCAGTAATTGGTTAATAATGGTTGCCTTGATCAACCATCTTCAGCGTCTCCATTCATGAATATGATCAAAGATATGTACGGAGTTGGTTTGACGAAGGGAGGTCAAGAGTTCTGTACCAGTCCCATAACGAATGGGTAATTAAAAGTGCATGAGGAAAGACATATCAATGGAATTAAAATCTTGAAAAGTATCACGTTGGATCTCAATGTAACTTTTGGTTGCTGAACCCATAAGTGTACGCTGGAAAAGACATAACTGGATAGAATCATCCATTAGTGAATTTGATGAACACCATATATGAAAAGTCATAACGTGGTTGTTAGGGTATTCTCCAGGTTTATTGTCAAATTTCGGGACATCAGAAGGTAATTTACTAGGAATAACTGGCTAGAACGAAGAATGTAATATGGGATCATTTGTCAATCTTGATAGATCTGGTAGATCTAGAGTGGCTAAGAATGGTAGTTGTTGATTGACCTAAGGATGATACTGGTGTGGCATGGGGACACCAGTAGGGCCATAAACTGGTTGAGGTGGATAGTTGTAGCCAACAGACCCTCCCATGTACATCTATTTTTGACCAACATAGGTAGGATTCATCTATTAAGGAACATTCATGAAAGGAGAAGGGAAACCCATTTGGCCCTTGGGATAACCAGTGTAACCCTTGGGAGGATAGTTTGCTTGATTAGTTTTAGGTGGATAACTAGTTTTCCCTTGAGGAGGGTAACTAGGTTGTCCTTGAGGAGGGTAAATATTTGTCACTTAGGGAGGATAAGATTGTTGACCTTAAGGACCCCAAGTGGGATTTGGGACCCCCGAGAAAGGTTGTCCAGAATGTAATCTAGAAGGAGTGGGATTCGATATTCCTCCTTGTGGGTTGGAGTATGATGGCCCTCCCTGATGTGGTTGATGAAACGTACCTCCTTGGGGTGGTCCCCAATATTGTGAGGCGTTTCCTGTGAAAGAAGGTTGTCCCCCTACCATCGATTGGGTAACAACTGGGGTTTGACTGGTGAAAGGGGGTTTCCCCCCAGTTGGCACCGATATGTGTAAGGATGGTTGTCCCCTAGGAGGGATGTGTCCTCTAGATGATGGTCTCCCCCCAGTCAAGATTTTTCCCCCAGTTGAGTTTACGTGTGTGGCAGGGTTCTGCATTCCGTGATGCACATGTGTCCCAATAGGATTTTGTGGAATATAAGGAGTTGTGGGTTGAAGAGGTATGGTAGGTGTTATCACTCCAAGAAACCCTTTGTGGTTGCAGACCAAAGGTGCTTGGTAACTTAAGAAATGAATATTTTTATATTTTTAAAAGGTGGATCAATGGGACAACTCAATACAACTTATGGCATTCAAACGTGAAAATGATAAAC
>SNQJ01S0044910.1:150009-172803 GCA_010110895.2 Picea sitchensis
CTATATAACACTAGAGGCCTAGATGTCGAAGCTACAAGAACATTAGAGGACTCACAAAAGACTGAATTACCTACCCTAGATAAAGAAGAGGTACTACCCCTGAATCCTAGGAAAGAATCTCAACAACACATAGTGACTATGTCAAGCGAAGATAAGAATCATAATGGAAAAAGACATACCGATACGAAGCTCACTGGAAAGAAGGCTAGGAAGTTAAGTAAGAAGAGGGCTAAGAAAGTTCCAGAGGGAACTTCGCTAGAGGGAAATTTGCAAAATTGGAACTTCGTCGGGATATCAGAATAGCGACACATGGAACTTCGCCATGGCGAAGCAATATAGCTGTTGGGGACATTATAACCATTCGACTGTTGCCCCAAATGGGTAGAAAGGCATTTAAGGCTCGACACGAGACCGTTGGACCGTGCCATACCAGATAGAACAAGGTTAATGGAGGATTCATATCTGTTTCAAGTGAACCATTGTTGAGTTACCTATTTATCCCATCGCGCCATGCACCGAGAACGCTTTTGCTAATTGAGAATTTGAACCCACAGACTAAGCCGAGTTTATACAGTGATTGTTGCGCTCTTTCTCTCTATCTCACTACTGTGTCTAATTTATTCTCCGAACCCATGATTGTTAACCCCGAGTGTGTATGTCGGAGGAATTGAGCGTCGTAGAGAAAGTTGTTGAAGAATTTTTGATCGACTTGATGATTGAGAGAGTCATATCGATGTCCACAGGTGTACAAGCATCATCCATGAGAGGTCTGGAAACCTCTTCGTCAACTGATCGATTCGGACCATCCCGACCATCAGATGAGAAGAGAACTAAGAATAGGGATGATCTCGCGAATGCTAAGTTGATTCCGAGCATATTACCTGCCTATATACCACCTTTGAGCAGTGTTGTAAACCACGAGAGCGTACCTAGATATTTTGAGTACACCTTGGTCACTGCGTACCTCCCGAAGGGGATACGCGTAGTTCGCGCAAACCAAGATAAGATTGCAGCATTGAAGTTTAGCGACTTCAACCTCGGTGACTGGAAATTTTAAAACATGCTCACCTCGCATAAGTACCTGACTAGAACAAAGGGAAAGAATTCGAAGATCGTCCCTCAGTCATGGACCCTTAACCTCACGCAGTCCACCCTACTGAACATTATGAAGATTCCGCACTTTGGACGACACCAAGAGGTGAATGCATGTGTCAAGTTGCTACTGTCTTGTTACCATGGAGGTTATCTATGGTTAAACCATCGCATAACAATGGATCCGACGTTGATAAATTGGATCACCGGTCTTAGTATGCAAGGACCCGACCCACATGATTTCTATCCTAGAAAAGCCATGAATCGTGCTTTCACACAGAGGATCAAGGAAACTTATGATGATGTCGAGAAGAGAACGTGAGGCTACAAGGTAGCTTCTATCCAGAGCAGTGCAGTGCGCCTCTCCTATCAATTGATCACAGGAAAGTTTGTACGAAAGAACCGACCCACCCAAGTCACTAGTTTTGTAGTCAACCTCACAGGGAAGTGGGCGGAGGGCCTACAAATGAATTGGGTGAAGTACCTGGTGAACCAATTAGAACTTGACTGCAGAGAATCCCAGGATCAAGAGTACAAATTTCACTTCAACTGGCTATTGATCCTGATCGCTTTCATTGCCTGGGAGATGCCGGAAGGTGCGACCTTCCCAGACATCGAGCCCTTTGAACCATTGGTTGCGAAGTTCAACACACTGTGGTATTCAAGTGACATGAATAAATAGTGGCAGTCCAATGTTGTATTTCATGCATACTACAACCAGTTGAAGGTAGCCATACAGTCCACGCCTCGCATAACTTCGAATACTTTACACAGGTTCTGGCCTTTGATGAAATTCAGCGTGGACCGCCATTTCATTTATATCACAGTGCGCGCTGACGATCACAAGCAACAACTTCAGTCCTAATACAAGCTAACGGAGGAGGAATTGGAGGAGATCACTGAGGACTGGTCAGTGGACCTCCTCATTCTAGCAGACCCTGCAGACATATCCGATATAGACAATCCAGAAGCTGTGCAGGATACACCCAGACCTAGCAGGACAAAGAAAACTGAAGAGGTTCAGGATTTAGATAGTGCATCCATGAAGACTGCTTCTATCTCACCAAAGCAATGAGGTGATGGCGGAGAGATAGATGGCGCAGAAGTTGAACAGAATAAAGGAGAGGTTACACCACTTAGAGATGAGGAGGAACCCTCGAAGAAAAGGAAGGTTTCCCCCCCGAAGACTTCCTCCTGGAAGAAATCGAAAGCTTCTATGACCAAAATGCAAACTATCCTCACCTCAGATGACTTTGATTTCATTATAGTGGCCCTGAATGATTCTTCGCTGGAGATGGCAGAGAAACACGAGGCTAAGAAGGAAGCGATGTACAATAAAATTGATATTGAGCCTTAAGGAGTATAGCAAGCACTACAATCTAGCCACGCAGTCTCCACTGCGCCTCTGCCATTAGGAACACCAGAACTGGGAGATGAGCCAACTTGACTCCATCGAATAACTGATACAGTCGAAGCTCACCTTCGATGAGCACAATAAGACATAACGCAAGCCACCCAGGCTTTGACACAAGTACAAGGAGTCCTTGTAGAGCAACGCAATACTGTAGAATGAGAGAAGCTTACTCTCCAGGCAAAGTTCGACGAAGAAAAATCCCAACTCCAGAAAGAAAAAGAGAATTTTCTCACAGAGCAAATCGAAGTAAAAGAAATGGTCAACAGAGCGCTTCACTCTATGATAGTCGTATAAGTAAAGGCCGAAGAGAGAATTCCATAGAAAATAGTGCAACTTGAAGAAGTGATCTGACAGCTACAACAACGCATAACAGATTTGGAGCTACGCGCAGTACCCAAGACCCCTCTAGATGTAAGAGACCAAAGGGAAGCAACCGCCAGGAGCGCAGTTGAGAGACTGAAGGCTCTTTCTGGGGAGTGCAAGCAGCTGAGTAATCACAATGCCCAAACGTATGAGAATCTCACTGAGAATCCAGAATTGCAGGCACTGGAGTCGCAACTCAAGGAAGAAAAGAAGCACACAAAGATACTATAGGCGCAACTGAAGGCCCTGTCAGCTGTAGAAAGAATGAAGTGGTCTCAAGAGCAGTGCTGCATCCAACAACATATCCATACGATTCAAAGCAAAGTTATGGAAGTAACTCAATGGATCCAACCAATACAAGATAAGGCCTATTAGTTGTTCAAGAAGGTCGAGAGTTGAGGAGCAGAGCTAGAGAAGGTTGTTAATGTAGCAGAACAACACCTAAAAGGGCCAGTGAACGATGTAGTAATCCACGAGTTCACTGAGCAAGAGGTCGTATCACAACAGCAGGTTGAAGCATCTCGAGCCAAGATCGAGGCGTTCGAGGCAGAACTAGTCAGACCAGAGTGACTCGGGACGAGTCACATGTGAGTGTTGGGGGCATGTTGGCCCTTGAACAAGCTTTGGAGATTCTTGGTCATGTTGACCTATTTTGGACTTCGATAACTTGTTGAAGGAGGAGCGCAAGACGAAGCGGAGATCATAGGATCTCAACCCCTTTTTGGGTTTTTGGGATTATGTAATGGGATTGGGATGTTAGCCCATGGGTTTACCCATGCTTAGGCCTATTTTGTAATATATAAATAGGTGCTTAGGCTAGATAGAAGTGGTGGTGCATCTATGTGGTGTATGCAAGTAAGCTAAGTGCTACGTGCAAGTATGGTGTGTAGATGCTCTGTGCATACTGTGAGATACTTGTAGAGCTAGGTGCAAGGTATTGTAATAGGCTGTGAGTGCTTTGTGCTGTAACGCAAGGAAGGAGGATCTAGCGAGGTGCACAGATCTCCTGTCCTAGGAGAAGTAGGGTTTTGAGGCTCTCTGCTTGTAACCAATTGACTGAAGACAATAAAGAAGAAGAGTTGGTGGACATAGCCCCAGGGTGGCGGTGAACCACGTAAACAATGTGTTGTTCCACTTTGTGCTTGTCTTTATTTGTTTATAACTTCTCTTGCTAAGTGCTTTGATATAGATATATAGACCTGCTTATGCTTTGTACTATGAATGTTAGATCTGACTTCTATGAATGTTCTTAGTGCTTGCTTATGCTAGATCTGATCCATCTGTTTTTGCTAAGTGATTAATTACATTAGATCAATGTGAATACTACGAAGCTTTGTTTTATCAGTGAAGTAGATATTGATTGCATATTGAGGATTTGACGGTGCTAAGTTCTCTATTAAGTATCATAATCACAGATCTGTGTCCTAGCTAAGGTTGCAGACACCTGAGTCTCGCAACCACCCCTGCCTCTACCTCGGGTGAGACTTCATCTGCTTTGTAGGTGTTGCTGAAAGGGCTGGTAGTTAGGTTTTTTTTGGTGCGTTGTTGTAGTGTTGAAACCTGGGTTTGCCCCTGTGCCAACAGGATCTCCTGGTCATGGTGTAAAAGAAAAGGCTGTATTATTTGGTTTTACGAAAGGCTCGAGTGGTCTTGCCTCTTGTTCCACTATTACTGATGCTTAAATTTTATGTTCTATAGTGCTCCCTGTTTTAGTCTCTTCAGAGACTACTTTAGCTCTTTGGGTTGATTTAATTCCTGTTTCGGTATCAATCTGCAGAATTTATGAGTGGAACGTTCCTTCCCCCAAAAATATTGGAAAGAACCTTGGTTGAAATGTTTGATTTAGATTTAATGTATCTACCTTTTGGGTCTCTAGGTATGTTCATGAAAGCAAACAAAAAAAAGAAAAACTACCATTAGGTTTAGGGGAGCTTGCAATAGCAGATGCACAGGTTCTTACCTCTCGTCTTAAAGTTCCCCCACCACCAATCTAATTCTAAGGCTTATAAGTGATCTATTTCCTAACTATTTCCTATGTTGAGACAACTCCCCGACAACAACGCCAACAATGATGGGTGTTCTATATGCACTAAAAACACACTAAAAACCCTCAATTAAATTGTCAACCCGGGTTAAGTAAAATTAGATTTGTAGCAATATATATGCCAAGGTAGAAAGGTTGGAGGTAGTATACTCTAACTAAGAAAATGGCTATCTGAGAACTAATCTATTCAAGCAAAGACTACTAATCAAACTATATCAAGAAACTTAAACTATTTACCCTAAGTAATCTTTGAACAAAGGATCGATGGATAGTCCTAAGAAAGCAAATGAAAACCCTACTCAAAGAAAACTAAATTAATCATGACAGTAAGCAAAAGAAAGTTATCTATTTAATCTATCTAATGACCAATAACAACAACAGACTACTTTAATTAACCTACTCAAATTCAATAAGCAACTATCCTATTAAAGAAAATAAATAAGCAAGCAACTACCCTATCAAAGCAAGTAAACAAGCAAGAAAATATCCTATCAAAGCAGGTGAACAAGCAAGTAAACAACTAACTAACCTATGCTAACTTCTACAACAAGTAAACTAATCAAAATTACTCAATAAGCAACTAATCAAGCTAAAAAGTAAGTGAACTCTATTCTTAAATCAAACTTCACAACTACTTCTAATTTATGAAAGGAAATCTTTAATCTATTAAATTGAAAGCATTATGACAATAAAAGTAAGTAACAACTAATCTTTAATCTATGATAAGAAAAATATTCTTTAATCTACTAAAGCAAGAAACTATTCTTTAATCTACAAAAGCAAGGAAACTACCCTCTAATCTATAAAAGCAAGAAAACTCAAATATAGTGTTGATGGTTATGTCTCCGGTGTTTTATGATGTCACGATGGCATTTAACAATTAACGATAACTCAAGAGGGATAAACTCAATATTGACTTGAATAGCAAAGTGAAAAGTGTGAATTAGACAATCCAATGAGAACTTAGCCATTATAGAAGCAACATCAACTATCTTGCATATCCATGTGATTCATCAATTTATGCATTAATCATCAACAATATAAAAAAACACGATTCTAGTAAATTCAATTGCATTATATGCTAATTAAACAAATCCATACTACTTAGATTCATAACTGGAAACTAAACTCAATAATCAACTCTGAATGAAAATTGCAACCTATATCTAAAAAGGAAATTGCATAAGGTAAACTAAACTAGTCCTATTTTAACAATTCAAATTGCAAAAGGGGAACTACTCATAAAACATAAATACTATTTTAGCACATGACAAGAAATTAAATGAGAAAACTAAATGACAATTTAAATAAGTAAAACTAAGTAGCAGCTAGATAGACAAACTAGAATTGAAATCTAAAAACTAATAACTATCCATCCACCGAAACCTTGTCAAGGAAATCATAAACTAAAAACTCTGTTTTTACACTCTATTTCAGCATAAATAAAACCTAGCTATCATCTAATTATACACAGGGGTTAGAATCTAATCTTGCAATCTTATATCCTATCAACTAACAGATCATTGCATATTAACAATAGCCTCCATAATAACTTGCAAAACTGAACTAAACTAATTAAATTATAAACATCAAGTTATACAGTAAAGAAGCATAATGAAAACTCATGTACAGGAAATGAATAAAATGACAACTACACTATTCAATGCACAAGCAAACTAATTGGATATTCACCAAGACTGTTGGTGGCCCCCCCATCAAGTCATGGCTAATCTTCAAAGACGAACTGCAAGCTCAATAAAACGAATTCAACATTAAAATAAAAAACACAGTCTTTACACAGTTTTAGCAAAATGTATATGAAAAATAGAAAAACAGAGTTGAACTGTCTTTTTCTCTCTAACACTCTAGTTAAAAATTATCTGACCACTGAGGTAGTATTTATAGATTTACAAGCTGAGAGGTCGACCATTGAAAAGGTCGACCTTCTCTAAAAACAACAAATCACATTCAATGCGTCCAAACTGTCAGTGGCTTCTAGAAATAAGGCGAGCCAATAATCGCCCAACATAAGAACCCAAATCGAGTTGTCAGAAGCTCAGTAGCTAGAGGCCACGAGCACAAGAAAAACCCATGTCTATGATTCGCCCATCACTGGCCGCCGATATGATAACCGCCAAATTGTCCATGGATTTAGTGCACGACGAAGTGTTGGATGGAGTACCAGACTAAGTGTCGGATGGAGTACCAGACAGAGTGTCAAATGCAAAAACGAGCTGCGATTTTTCCCTGTGACACACAAAACGCAAATTGTTTTCCTGGAATAATAAAAACATGTTGAATTTCACTCAAAATCATCATAAAACATGAATCATGCATACCTGGTATGAATCATAGAGATTTGACACTTTTGGCACAGGGGCAGACCCATGGTTCAATGCTACAATAACGCACCAACAAAACCCTAATTATCGGCCCTTTCGACAACACCTGCGAAGAAAATGAAGTCTCACCCGAGGTAGAGGCAGGGGTGCTTGCAGGACTTGGATGTATGCAACCTTAGCTGGGACACATATCTTTGATTCTATCACTTAACAGAGCACTCAACAGTTAACAATCATCAATATCCAGTCTTAGTTACAATGCAGTTAAACTCTAATTATGGAGTATCACAATACTTATTCATATATAAGGTATTTAATCATTAAGCATACATACATAAGTCATATCTAATCATCCATCCATATTATTAAGCACTAAGCATCAACAGATCATTCATCTATATTAAAACACTAAGCAAGTAAACACAAAAACACATCAATACATCGCACAAATCATAGCAACACAACATGTACGTGGTTCACCCCCACCCTGGGGCTACGTCCACCAACTCTTCTCTTCTTTATTATCTTTGGTCAAGCTTCTTACAGGCACATAGCATCCAAGTTCTACTCCACAGAAGACAAGAGATTTGTGCGCAGTCCGCCAATTCCTCCTTCTTCTTGCTAGGGTACAAAACCAAGCCTTCACACAGTCTCTTATAGTTACTTGCAATAGCCTTGCAAGCCTCACACTGTATGCACAAATCACTTACAACTCTTGATCACATAGATCCAACTCTAGCACTTAGCACATTGGCCTACTAGGTCTCTTCTCTTCCCTTACATCACCTAGCTACTTATTTATACATTACAAAATAGGCCTAAACATGGGTAAACCCATGGGCCGACATCCCATACCCATTACATAATCCTAAATCACAAAAAGGGCCCTAAAAGTGGTCGAGATCCTACGATCTCCACTTCGTCTTGCGCTCCGCCTTCGACAGCCTGTCGAAGTCCCAAAATTAGGTCAAACATGACCAAAAATCCTCAAAACTTGGTCAAGGGCCAATAGGCCCCCAATAATCACCTGTGACTTGTCCCGAGTCACTCTGATCTGATCAGTTCTGCTTCAAAAGCCTCGAGTTTGGCTCGAGCTGCTTTGACTTGTTGCTATGCTACAACCTCCTATTTAGAGAACTCTTGTATGACTGTTTTGTTGACAGGTCCCTCTAGGTGTTGTTCAGCTGCAGTGACGACTTGCTCCAGTTCTGCTCCTCGACCTTCGATCTCTGTGAAAAGTTGGTAAGCCTCATCCTGTACAGGTTGGAGCCTCTGAGTTACTTGCATAACTCTGGTCTGAATAGTGTGGACCTACTGCTGGGCAGTGCACTTCTCTTGGGACCACTTCATTCTTTCCATCGCTGACAGGGGATTCAACTGTGCCTGTATTGTCTCTGCTTGTTGCTTTGCTTTCTGTAGCTATGAGTCTAGTGTCTTCAATTCTGGATTCTCAGTGAGTCGCTCATACGTCTAGGCACTGCGATCACTCAGTTGCTTACACTCCATGGTAAGTGATTTTATTCTTTCAACTGTGCTTCGATCATTTGCTTCTCTTTGATCCCTTACATCCCACGGGGTATCGGGTACGGTGTAGAGCTCTAAGTCGGCTATTCATTGTTGTAGTTTCTAGATAGATTTTGCGAGATGCTCTACTTGGTGCGTGATTTGATGTTCTTCCCGTGGTTCTAATCCTGTCACAGAGTGGAGGGCTCTGTTAACTTCTTCTTTCACTTCGAGTTGCTTTGCGAGCAACTGTTCTTTTTCTTGTTGCATTTGGGCTTTCTCTTCTTCAAACTTTTCCTAAAGAGCAACCTTCTCATGTTTTGCAACTCCGCGTTGTTCTACGATTATGCCTTATACTTGCTTCAAGGCCTTGGTGGCTTGTTCTATTTCTTCTTGTGCATGACAAAGGTGAGCTTCAATTGCATCAGCTAGTCAACGGATTTGGGCTAGCTCATCTCCCAACTCTGGTTCTCCTGATGGCAGGGGTGCAATGGACACTGCGCGGCTGGACTGAAGGGCTTGTTGTACCCCTCAAAATTCAACCTTAATTCTGTCGTACATTTCCTCCTGCTTAGCTTCTTGTTTCGCCACGATTTCCAGTGAAGCGTTGTTTAGGGCTGCTATGATGAATTCAAAATCATTTGTAGTGAGCACAGTCTTCATCTTGGTCACGGTGGCTTTCGATTTCTTCCAGGAAGAAGGTTTCAGGGGAGAAACCTTCCTCTTCTTCAGGGGATCAACCTTATCTCTGGGCGGTGTTACTTCACTTGGATTCTGTTCAGCTCCTTTTCCATATATTTCTTCTACTTCGTCATCACCCCCTCGGTCAAGTGATACTAAAGCAATATTTCTTGAGGCACTGCTTAAATCTTGGACCTCTTCGGTCTTCTTCATTCTGTCGGTGCCAGGTGTGTTCTGTTCTTTGTGGGTGGCCTCTGGGATGTCCAGTTCAGGGTCAGACATCTCTGTAGGGTTAGCGGGGATAAGGAGGTTGGTGGACCAGTCCTTAATGATCTCCTCCAGGTCCTCTTCCGTGAGTTTGTAGTATGATTGAAGATGCTCCTTATGTTCATTGGCTCATGCTATAATGTAGATGAAGTGTCAATCTACGCATAACTTCATCAGGGGTCAGAACCTATTTAGGGTGTTCGGAGTCATGCGAGGTTCAGCTTCGATGGCTCTCTTCAGCTAAAGGTAATATGTGTGAAAAACAACGTTCGACTACCACTGTTTGTTCATATCAATCGAGTACCAAAGTGTGGTGAACTTCGCAACAAGCAACTCGAACGATTCAATATCTAGGAAGGTCACACCTTTCGACATCTCCCAGGAAACAAAGGTGATGAGGATAAGGAGCCAACTAAAGTGAAACTCGTAGCCCTGATCCTATGGTTCACGACAGTCTAGTTCAAGCTGATTAACTAGGTACTTCACCCAGTTCATCTGTAGACCTTCCACGCACTTCCCTGTGAGGTCAACGACAAATCTTGTGACCTGCATAGGTCTGTTCTTCCTTACTAACTTTCTGACTATTAACTGGTAGGCTAGGCGCACTGTGCTATTCTGGATGGAGGCTACCTTGTAGCCTCGCATCCCCTTTTCAACATCTCCGTATGTATCCTTGATCTTCTGTGATAGTGCACGATCTGTGGCTTTTCCTAGATAAAACTTTTATGGGTCGGGTCCTTGCATACTTAATATTGTGATCCTATGGATCAACGTCAGATCGACTGTAATATGGCGGTCTAGCCATAAGTAGCTGCCATGGTAACATGAAAGAAATAGCTTGACACAGGCGTTGACTTCCTGGTTCCTTCCAAAGTGTGGGATTTTCATTACGTTTAATAGGGTGGACTGCGTGAGGTTCATCGTCCACGGTTGGGGGATTATCTTTGATTTCTTCCCCTTTGTCCTGGTCAGGTATTTATATGGGGCGAGCATACTATAGTTCTTGTAATCTCCAAGGTTGAAGTCACTGAACTTCAACGCTGCGATCTTGTCCAGCTGCGCTCGAATTGTGCGTATCCCCTTCGAGAAGTACGCAGTAACTATGGAGTACTCAAAATCTCTTAGCACACTATCATGAATCACCGCGTTGGCCAGAGGCGGGATGTAGTCGGAAAATATGGTGGGTATCAACTTCGCATTGGCTAGGTCATATCTGTGTTTGGTTCTCTTCTCTGCTGATGGTCAGGATGGTCCGTCTCTGTGAGCAATTGACAGAGAGGCTTGCACTCCTCTCGTCGATGACGCTTGTACACCCACAAACATTACTCTTTCATACATGACTCTCTCATTCATGAGGTCGATGGGTACTTCCTTCACAGTCTCTTCGAGTGCGCTAATTTCTTTGGACATACACGCTCGTGGTTGAATATCTCGGGTTCGAAGAGTAACTGCTCAATGCAACGAGATATATGGCAATAACATGATGATCATTGTGCAGAATCAAATATTTCGCGGGCTTAGATAGTCACAGTTGGCAAAAGTGTTCTCATTGCGTGACGCGATGGGATAAATATATAACTTGTAATGGGTGAGAGGCCTTCATTAACTCATTTTTGTCCATTATGGTGCGGTCCCAACGGTCTGACCATAAATTCCTTTCTACCCGTTCGGGCCGTCGATCTAACGATTATGTTGTTTCCAACGACTATATTGCTTCACCATGGCGAAGTGCCATGTGACGATGTTCTGATATCCCGACGAAGTTCCAATTTGCAAATTTTCCATCTGCAAAGTTCCCTCTGGAACCTTCTGTAACTTTACGATATTAGCTCTCTTATTACTTAGTTTTCGAGCCCTCTTTCCAGTGAGCTTCGTCTCGGTATTCTTTTTTACATTCTGATTCTTATCTTCTTTTGGTAGAATAACTCTGCATTGGTGAGATTCTTTCCTAGAAATTAGGGGTAATACTTCATCTGTATCTGGAATAGGTACTTCAGTATTTTGTGGGTCTTCTAGTGTTCTTCCTACTTCGAAATCCAAGTCTCTAGTTTTAAATAGCCCTACTCGGTTCTCCTGTTCTTCAATCAAGTGTGCGATGAAATATTTCAACTCTTGCTTCTTTTGTTCTAAGACTTGTTCTTCTTTCCTTCTGGTCTGATCTCCTTCAATCCAAGGTTTTCCTAGTATCATAGCAAATGGAACGTTGTTCTCAATAAATTTAACAAATTCAAATTCTTCCTTTGTCGAAGTTCAATGAGTACTCATATATATCTGGGTAAGTCTTCCACATAGGGTTATCAACTTTCCTCTGAATAATCATATTCCTCCCAATGAAGGAATCATAGCAGGCTCCCCTAAAAGTTCCCAAGTTCTTTCTGTCATGATATTCACCTGTGTTTCCTCATCCAGAACACAGTCAATGTCGAAGTCTCCTATTCTTGTTTCAATGCACTCTTTTTCTTTGAAGATCTCTGATAAGCTGATATGTCGGTGGTCATTCAGGATTTCTTTCATCTGTAGCAATACTTTCTTTGATTATTTTTGGGGTTCTGTCATGGGTTCAATTGCTTGACCTTTCTTGTGGTATTCTTGTCTCATATTCATCCTTTCAACCTTAGCAATCATTCTAGGGCAATCCAATACTTCATGGTCCACAGCTTTTCAACATAGGAAACTAGGTCTTCTACCAGGGCATTCATTAGCCACATGTCCTGGTCTTCTGCAACTGCAACAAAGGGTTAATCCTCTCTTTCTCTTAAATGATCCCCAACCTCTCTTGTACTGCGCACTAGGATCATGGTAGCTAACTTGAAAAAAATTCTTTCTAGGATTCTTCATCCATTTGTTAGTCCAAACATTCTCTCTATGCATAGGTATAACATATCTTTCCCTATTCTTATCAAATCTTCTCATATCAAATCTTCTTTCTTCTAACAGTGCCCTAGTTTTCAAGCTAGGAAAAATCTTATCAAACATACCTAGATCCATATTTTAGAAAAAATAAATTCCACTAATCTTATCTTCAACAAAGCACAAAGCTTCCAGATCTAAAAATTTTCACTATTCTTACCTCTATTAGAGCACAAAGCGTTCAGATCTTACCTCTTTTCTTCATATCAAGCTTCTTTTCTTAGCACAGAGCTTCACAGTTTGAGTTGAATAGAGCGACATATCTATGCACAGAGCTTTCACAATTTCAAGTCAGATCTTCGCACAAAGCTTCTTTTTCCTCAGTTCCCAGCAATCACAGTTTCAGGTCCTGACAACAGAACCATTTGTTGGCATAGGGGAAGACCCAGAGTTCAACGCTACAACAACGCACCAACAAAACCCTAACTACCGACCCTTTCAACAACACTTGCGAAGCAGATGAAGTCTCACCCGAGGTAGAGGCAAGGGTGGTTGCAGGACTCAGATGTCTGCAACCTTAGTTGGGACACAGATCTATGATTCTTTCACTTAATAGAGCACTCAACAGTTAACATTCATCAATATCTAGTCTTAGTTACAACGTAGTTAAACCCTAATTACGGAGTATCACAATACTTATTCAGATCTAAGGTATTTAAGCATTAAGCATACGTACATAAGTCAGATCTAATCATCCATCCATATTATTAATCACTAAGCATCAACAGATCATTCATCTATATTAAAGAACTAAGCAAGTAAACACAAAAACACATTAATACATGGCACAAAGCATAGCATCACAGCATGTACGTGGTTCACCCCCACCCTGGGGCTACGTCCACCAACTCTTCTCTTCTTTATTATCTTTGTTCAAGCTTCTTACAAGCACATAGCATCCAATTTCTACTTCGCAGAAGACAGGAGATCTGTGCGCACTCTGCCAGATCCTCCTTCTTCTCGCTAGAGTACAACACCAAGCCTTCACACAATCTCTTATACTTACTTGCAAGCCTCACACAGTATTCAAAAAACACTTACAACTCTTGATCACATAGATCCAACTCTAGCACTTAGCACATTGGCCTACTAGGTCTCTTCTCTTCCCTTACATCACCTAGCTACTTATTTATACATTACAAAATAGGCCTAAACATGGGTAAACCCAGGGGCCGACATACCATACCCATTACATAATCCTGAATCCCAAAAAGGACCCTAAAAGTGGATGAGATCCCGCAATCTCCACTTCGTGTTGCGCTCTGCCTTCTATAGCCTGTCGAAGTCCCAAAATTAGGTCAAACATGACCAAGAATACTCAAAACTTGGTTAAGGGCCAACAAACACAAAATCTCTTCAAAACTCTTCAAAATAAAAAAACGCATATACACATTCGGCCAAAAAGGATCTAATTAACGTCATTAAATCAATCATATCACGGGCCCAACAATTGACAAGTCCAAGGTTTTATGAAGCACTAACATCAACTGTACTTGCAAAAAATAGTATTTTCTTGTTGCTTTGTTCTGAGCAGGTACACCCAAGCATATCATTGCTTCACTTATTAAAACTTTGGGACTTTCTGATCAGTGTGACTTGTGAGCGGGGATATATTTTCTTGATACTTTAACCTTTTCCTTCTCAAACCCCTAGGTCACCGGGGATGTCTCCCTTGGGTTATCATCCCTAAATAGAAAGAGGTGTCTTATTAAGGTGACAATGATAGGAAAACCTCTTGTTACGCCAATTTTCCCTCCTTTAGCCTTTCCCTTTGGGACAAGTACAAATTGCGCGATAACAATTTGGCACCATTTTCAGGGAACACTGAGTCAATTCTCCTCAAAGACGACACTTTTCGGTAAGCCTTTCCTCAAAAGCATT
Organism: Picea sitchensis; assembly: GCA_010110895.2. Lineage (NCBI taxonomy): Eukaryota > Viridiplantae > Streptophyta > Pinopsida > Pinales > Pinaceae > Picea > Picea sitchensis. The sequence continues at coordinate 164,507 of SNQJ01S0044910.1, forward strand.
TTTTTTACAAAGCTTACCTAGTGACTCCACTGAGGGTGATCCCCTCATCCCTTTTGATAGTTTCAAGAAAATTATCTTGCGACTCCACTAATGACAAAACCAACTATGAATTCTCAATGGGACCCAAGAAATTTCAAACCTTTAGACATGAGTTAAATCTCAATATACCCTCAACAAATGCCCCTGAAGTATGAGAAATTCCTCCCTAGATTCACTGGTAGTGATGGGGAGAGAGCCGACTATCACATGGGTAATTTCTAGGCTTTCTTTCAACTCCACCCTATCAGTGACGATGTTGAAAATTTAGCAATGAAACTCTTCTCTGCCACTCTTCATGGCAATGCTAGGGAGTGATATGACGACCTCCCTGATGATAACATCACATATATGGAACAATTGGAAGAAACCTTTCTTAAAAGTTGGGTATTAAGTTGGAATACATCCCAATACATCCCAATACTACTAAAAATACTCGAGAATATAAAGCAAATTGAGAATGAGATCAGACAGTTCCAGGATATGTTTGAGGACCTACTATTTTGAATTCCTGGAAGCCATCATCCTGAAGAAAAGTACCTCGTTGATCTCTATAACAATGCACTCTTAGTGCATTTAGGGTTTCCCCTCAGTAAAAAGGGCCCAAGAACGCTCCATGAAGCTCATAACATGGCTAGAGAAATCAAGACAAATATCTCATTGTCCCAGGAAAGACACCTCTTTACCCCAGACACTCTTAGTTTGGAGAGATTAGTTTCCCTTGATACCTTTACTGTTGATTTCCAAGAAGAAGGGGAACAAATCATTGACCAACATGAGGCTAAGGAGATGGATCTTGATGAGGTTTTCCAATCGCACAAGGAAGAGCAAAGGATTACTCATTCTTCTGCCAAGAATAATGAAGACATGGTTGAGGAGCTAGAACCCGAGGATATCAAACATGATGATGAAGTATTGATGTGTCCTCCTCCCTCTGATGAAGACATCCAAAATCCCATTTTTCCTGCACAAGAAGAAGAGAATGAGGTTAGTCACTTTCCTTTTCAGGTTTTTGATAATACCTTATTCTATGATTCAGAGAATGAAGAATAAATAGAACCCATCGACAAGCTAAATCCTCTATGTTATAAAGTTAAAAGTGTAGAGGAAAATCTTCCATTTGATGAAGTTATCCAAATACTTGAAGCTCCTACACGTGAAGAAGTAAACAAGGTGAGTTATTTCCCTTTCCAAATTTTTAATGATTCTTTATCTTACGATGTGGAAAGTGAAGAAGTGTTGGATGTTTTAACCCCTTCATGCTATGACGAAGATGATGACTTTGTTGATAACATTGATGACTTCATCCATGTCGGGAATCATAAATGGGATGTGATTGGATATGATGGGGAGCCCATTTACGACATTGAAGGTCGTTTCCAAAAGTTGTCTTTATCATTATCACATGAAGTTACTAATAAACTTGACATTTGGCAAAAAGGACATATCATGATTACAATTTTTTTTCAGACACCCAGGGATGACCTAATGCTATGCTCTCCTGATAATTTTTGGTCATACCTTAAGGAATTTGATGATTATTCCTTTGAGCACATGGATTTATTCCATGAAGAATATTATCAACCACAGTTATGCTTAGATCTTGATGGAGGTAAGGGCATTGTTTTCCTGGAGAAGGATCCTTGTGATAATGCTTTCCAGTTCCCTCCGACCATTTTATCTTGCTATAGGTATAGTTGGGAAGCATGTCATTTGTTTTAAGTTTCTGTTGATGAGCGTAAGTGACATACCATCAACTGGAAGGTCAAATCCGGACCGGGGTTGTCTAAATAACCCAATTCGTTTGGAATGAAATGATCCAATGGGTTTAATGGCTCCGTTGGCCAACTAAAGTCCTAATAATAATAAAAGAAATGAAACTAATCTAAAATATATGGTTCTAACAAATGATATATTACTTACTAATGTTTATTAAAAAGAAACGTGAAAATACAAATGATTATAAACAATCTATATACAGTTTACAAGGTTTACTTGAAATCTTGCGAAAATGAATGTTTATAATAATGTTTCAAAATAAGATAAAGTAAGAACATAAATCTTTTTTTTTTTTTTAATGTTTAAAGATTTTAAACTAACAAATATTAAGTAAATACAATTGAAACAATGACACAGACACGGTCAAAGCTAATCAATGCAATCATTGTTTCATTAATAAATAATTAATAAAATAACACACACACTAACCTGTTGCTGATCAACAAAACTGAGTTTATCTCTCTGTGTTGTTTGAGCTCCTGTTTGTCCTGCTTTTAAGGGAAACCTATAACATAACAATACCAGTACTTACAGAATAAATTCAAAGAAATGTTTGATATTTGAAGTAAATTAATAACTTCAGGAAGACAACTAACTAAAAATCATGTGATCTTAAGATAATCAATATTTAAGAACGAAAGAAAGCTCAATTCTGAGTATTGATATTATCCATCATTTAACATTAGAAATAAATTCAACAATACTCAAATGATCGATTGACCACACATACAAAATGGAATGACAGATTATGGACAACATAAAGAAAAGCATGATATAAAAAATTATATGCAGAATAGTCTAAAGCTAATTCAATACAAATAAATTTTCATATTAAAAAATTATATGAGAAACAATATTAACATTGCACAATCTACAAAAGCACAAAAGCCAAAGAGTAAATTGTTTTCTCATATAGTTTCAACAAAATATGTTCATCATATGGTCCAGGAAGAAGTTTTGGGATAATAGATTCTTAAAGATTGAAAAAATTAATATATAAATGATAGCAGTTAACCATGTATTGATAAAAAAGACTAAAACTAATTTAAATCAATGCATAATCAATTATTCAAAGAATATGAAGATATTATAATGAAAATAAAACCATTTTACTCACAGGACAAAAGCCATTAAGCAACCTGGAATTCCATATTCTTCTTTGAAAATACTCGTCCATTCTCCCAAAGATTCCAACCATCCGTTACTCCATTTGAAAAGAAAAAAAGTTTACAAAATAAATAATATACAAAAGAGAAAGGATACAAATCCTCCTCTCCATTTCCTTGATCTCCATGGCTCTGAACTTTCTTATATATTTATACAATGAATGAACAGTCTGGGTGTCACTAATAATTTCCGCCACCTGAAATTTGTCTCGTAAAAAGACACAAATATCTCTCAAATCGTGCATTTGTTTGAGAATATTTCCAAGCAAAAGCTAAATGGTTCCATTTGGGAGATGGGTTTTCAACCGTTTCTTCAAATTCCTCATGGTTTGGCTGCAATCAGTCCCGCAAAATCGTGCCTCTGTTCTTGACGCATTTCCAAATTTTATCTGTTGTTGCTCATAAATTTATTTGCAGCAATCCAATACTATTTTTGGATCAATCATCTTGAACGTATTTAGATAATAAAATCAAGCCATGATCAGAGTCGTACCAAATAATTGATAATAGAAACATGTGAAACAAAAAGAAACATAAATTAATAACCTAAAAATTGTGAAGAAAACAAAATCTAAAACAATAAAATAAAAAATGAATTTAAACTAACTATAAGTTCTAAACAAACATTGTTTATAATTTCTTTCAAATATGATCTTAAAATTCTAGAAGCTTCAAGTTAATGGAGAAGAGAAAAATATTAATTTTGTTTTTTTACAAAATCAAATAAATGATAGATAATTCATTTTATTATTATTATTTTTATTTTGAAATGAGATGCAAAATGAAAAAAAGAATTTAATTAATTAATATCACCAAATGATTTTATGAAAATGAGAAACCAACCAAGATATTATTTGATGAAGTATTGAACCAATTATTCAAAATAGTCAAACTTGCTAATGAACAAAAGAAAGAACACATAATCATAATTTAAACGAAAGTAAACAGTTGATAAAAATTAACGTTTTTGTTTAAATTGAGATTTCTATGCTCGTTTCTAAATTTTGACATATACTCTTGTAATGAATGTCTCGTATTATAGTGAATGTCTTAAGTTTGTCTCAAAGCAAGACAAGGAATGGAACTATTTGAAAAGGTTGATTCTATAGCTCACTATAATTATCAAGATTCTAATGGGGGCCCTTTAAATTTTGTAAAAATTTAGGGGGAGTTGTTGGAGACCAACAAATGGCGACTTATTGGGTGAAGCAGTTATCTCTAATCTGGTAAGATTTCATCTCAGGAAGAAAAGAATAAGACTTGAAAAAAGATTTAAGCTCCCTGAAATAAATTCACTCTGAGACCATATAGTATTAAGATAAGCTCAATGTTATAACCAGACAGTAGAATTTTCTTTGTAGGAGATTATAACCTGAAATAATGTCTTAATCAAAGAGTCACAATGTTTATAAAAGAACTTCAATACCGTTGACAGAGCCACTGCTGCCAGTAGGCGTCCATAGCCTCGACAGGGATATCATTTAACCCACTCAAATGCTTTAATCTCATCCAATAGTTGTATCCACATGATGTATACTTCCATAAAAGTTAATTTAAAAACATATACCTGCTACCTCTCAACCCGACATTGCTTCGCTGCCAATAGGCCTGTTCAGTACCCCAACGAAGTTGTCTTGGTATCATGTGTGCATTTACCTGCTGCGAGCGAGCTTGTTCAGTACCCCGATGGGTTTACACACACTTCCCACACTTAAGTGCTTCCAACCCTCTTATGCCACTTTTAAATAATAATACAATTATATATTTCTTGATGACAAAGAGAGCGAGGTGATACTAGAGCTTGATTGCAATACAGGTGAACAGTTGATCATGTTATTTATTTGCTTTCAAAATTGGAAGTTTTATCATGGTTTAGAGATTTTAGATTTCCTTTAAGAAATTATCTAGAGAATGGGGAAGAACTTAAAAGTGATTCCTTAAGAATATGGACAGCGTAAAAAGTTTAAAGATCATCGTAATTCTCACATATTTAAACCATATCTCTGGTGTAATACTCTGGCAAAGACAATTTGAGGACAAAATGAAAGTGAAAATTGACTTAAAAATTAATTGTCTGAGCTATATCTTAATATCATGACCTCTTTGAACTATTTCAATTTGCTTGAAAAACACAAGTCTTAAAATAAATGCTTCGTTTGACAATATCTCTTTGATCAAAAATATATTGATTCAAAAAGACAGATAATAAGAAAACTCATTCAAAGCAATCAAAGAAAACAAAAAACACACAACAAACCAAATCAAATTTTATTAATGGGATTCAAAATCAGAAGTACACAAAATCAAAACAACAAAAGAAAACTTTTCAGGAAACGATTTTGGCCAAAGATAAACTTGAGCTTTTTGATCCACTAGTGTCTCACTGTAAAATAAATGAAGAACTAAATCATATAAAATATCATGTGCAAGCAAGTTTTTTTCTTAAGATAGTGATGCATGAGATGCTACTTTGACCAAGCATTATTATTAAAAATAAAAGAGACTAAAAGAAAATAGAAAAATCCTTATTAAGATGAGTTCATTCATACTCGTGGCACCTTGGGTCAGGTTTGAATTGATAGTTCAAATTTACTTATCTCTTTACTTTCCATTTAAATTTTTCATCATGATACTGCATTTTTGAAAAGAAATATTCAACGAAAAGCAGAGAGAAAAATATTTAAAGTGGACTTCCCTAACAACATTCATATTATGGTTCTCTTGGTGTACCTTCTTATGTTCATAACTTCATTATTACAAGGAGAAATATTGATAAATAAAACTAAAGGAAACCTACTCTAAACTACTAAAAAGATCAAAACGCTAAGTAAAATCATATTTCCAATGCAGCCACAAGAGCATCTTCAATCCTGCAAGGCATAGAAAGTCGAAAATCATAATAAAAGAATGTAGTATTTGCATATACAAAAGAAATATGTCATGTTTACCTTCTATATATTCTTTTAAAAACAAAACACGAACGACCTTACCGTTCTTTTGAAACTTCTTGATGTATGAATCCTCCAACCATTCTGCAATCTGGTCGTGATATGGGTCATAATGGCATGGAAGAGTGTAAGTAAGTTTGGAAAACTTGTCAATATTATGGGGACCCGACATAACCATCAACCAAGGCCGAAGCGCCCCATCCTCCTGACAATTCTCCAAGTGTTCATCAATTTCTTCACATGGAGGATCTAAAATAATCATGTAATGCTTACTTCCTAGATATTTAGGTAGAAACAAAGCAAGCACAACTTTATCTTTATTATGAATATTTTTCAGATACGAATCTTCAAGCCATTCCAAGATCCTGTCATAAAAATTAGGATGCAAATTATGACTTTGATGAAATGGATATATCAATGCAGAACACATCATAAGAGGATTCATGACATCAATTAGATTATTGATTTGAATGCTTCCTTTGATGAGATTGATCATTTCAAAATGTGAAGCATAAATATTAAAATTGGAACTAATCAAAGAACGAATATGCAATGTAGAATATTTGATCTCCATAAGAATGAGTGCATTGTCTCTTTCAAAAATAAATCGTGTAAAATCATCTTGCAACATGTCCTTTTTCCATGCGAGTGAGGAAAGTGAAAGAGCATCAAATCCGACTTCATAAATGTTACCTTCAGAATTAAATTCACCAAATTTTGGCATATCGAAAAGATTTGATTGTGATGGCAAAGAGTAAGATATTGTGGATAAAGTATCAAGTCCACTAGAATCTAAGAAGAGATCGGGATATAAAGAGTAAAATGAATCAGAAATAAGCACATGAAAATAATCTCTTAAGCTATGATATTTAACAATGGTATTCTCAAGACATTCCTCTTCACTTTCCTTAAAACTTTCACTCTGTTTTGGTGATAAATCCTTCAACATAATATGATCATATAAATTTGCCTAATGTATGATAGACAATTCAAAACTTTCATGACAAACATCTAATCTTTCCTGTGGATAAGGTATGATTTGTAGATGAGGGTTTAAGGTTTCTTCTTCCAATTGCAGATCTGCATCTCTAATCAATTTCAATGGAATGTTAGAATGCTTAAGATCATTTTTGTCACCTAAGTGTTCTTTAATAACCGAATTTAAGTACTGATTAGAGCAAGAGTTAGAAGAATATGGACATTCATCTTGACCGAACATCAAATATTCTTCCATGATGGTAGAGGACTGAATATACAATGCTTCAGAGGAAAAACTAGTTTGATTGTCAGTAAGAACCTTTTCAATAGATTCTACCTCCCTTGTTTGTTCAAAAATTTTGGATGGATTCCTCTCATCCTACAAACATAACTCTTCTCGCAATTGAGTGATATGATTTGTAACCGATTCATCATTCACAATTGAATATCACTGGATGAAAGAGATGCAAGCATCATAGAGAAGATTTAGTACAAATGACATGTCATCAAGATTAAATTTATAGAGAACATGATGGATTCTTATTGAAAAGCCTTCTGGAGATGAATTGTCATTGATTAGTAAAGTCTAAAATTCTTCACATAATTAATTGTAATCATAGTTTTCAAAAGCATCTAAAAAATCATCTACAAACTAAAACCAATCAATAATGTGATATGCTAGAAAATACTCAAGAGTCAAACCAATGTTTAATCCTACCCCTGAAAGTAAAAGTGAACAATCTGCATAAAACCTTTAAATCATAAATATCATGCTTGATGCATTTACACCAAAACTTGTAAAATGGTCTTTTGCAGACACATTTCCCCCACTGTTGATTAAGGTTGGTTGTCATTGATGTCAACCCTTGAATAAATCCCCATAGCACAAAGGCTAGAAGTAAATATGGATGAACTCCAAAGTGGTCCCCTTATGGTGAAAGCCCTCACGGGAAGACTCTTTGCGGAGTAAGAGAACCCATGCTTTATTGTGGAATAATGAGATGAAGGACAGTGAATTTTTCAGGGAAACTATCCTAGATGGATAATACTTATCATGTCAGTTCCGGTGGTATGTAGAACGTCACATAACTCCTCACAGTTAGAGAGTTATGACCATGTGAAGTTGGAGAACCTAGGTTTGGATAATGGACCCAAGTTTGTTTTATGGATAACAATATTATTTTTGCTATATTTTAAGGTAATACTATTCTATATGGATAGTACATGTCATTCTATTTCTGGTGGTATGTGAAATTTCACATAACTCCTCATGGTTTGAGAGTTATGGCCTTACGAAGTTGGAGGACCCTCATATGTCATCTAGAAGCCCCAAAAGGTCAAAGTAGTCAAAGTGGTTTAAGAGATTTTAAAAGGTAAATAATAAAGTGAA
>SNQJ01S0044910.1:200837-222618 GCA_010110895.2 Picea sitchensis
GGGTCTCCAACTTCTCATGGCCATAACTCTCTAACCGTGAGGAATTATGTGACGTTCCACATACCACCAGAAATGAAATGAAAAGAACTATCCATATAGAATATTTTACCTGACAAAATCACTTTACTTCATCTCATTATTCCACAATTAAGCATGGGTTCTCTTACTCCACAAAGCGTCTTCCCTTGAGGGCTTTCACCATAAGGGGACCACTTTGGAGTTCATTCATATTTACTTCTTACCAACCATGAAAAAACAATAATGAGTCATATTTACATCAAACAATATTGGGTCCATTACCCAAGCCTTTGTGCTACAGGGCTTTCTTCAAGGGTTGACATCAATGACAACCAACCTTAATCAACAACGTCTCCCTTGGGCTATCATCCCTAAATAGAAAGAGGTGTCTTATTAAGGTGACAGTGATAGGACAACCTCCTATTATGCCAATTTTCCCTCCTTTATCCTTTCCCTTTGGGACAAGTACAAATTGTGTGATAACAAAGATCATAATTAATTTAGTCACCTATGCTTGGTATTTACAAATTCATAACCTAGGTATGAGACCTCCACTTTCCAGGGTTAAATGTTGGAAGTAGTCCATAAGTTATGCTGGGTATTTGTGATATTATAGTTACTAATCATAATTGAAGGACATATTCTTGGGCCCCACACTAACACTAATCAGATGTTGGGAGAAACCCAAATGATTTTTTAGTAGTTCTTGAGAATCTTGCATTCTCAAAAAAGGGACCTCTTGCTTAAGTCTTGTATTTTTTAACCCAAAATGATTATATGTGCCTAAGTGTGGATTTAATTTGGATTTATATTTAAATGAATTAAGTTATTGGTGTAAGTACCTTTAGGTTTTTTTACCCTAAGAACTAGTGATGTGACTTTGGATGGGATCGTGTCACGAGACTTGTCGTTATATGACCTAGCCCTAATTAGCCTCTAAACTTATTTAAGGAGAAGAGTAGTAATTCCTTTTTAGGGATGTTGAACCTATTTTGAATGTGGGGGAATTGTGCTAGTTATATTAAGGATTTTAATTGAATAATGAGGGTTTCCTTGTGTTTTGGTTTCTTTTACCAAGTCTTAGCCTTTTTAGAAAGTCATGGGAAGGGAAGGCTATATGTGAACAATTTATGATAGTTTATGTGTTTTCCATTAGTTTCTGATTGTTGGAAGGATGAGGTAAATAAGTATCGTAGTCTACACACCATAGGTACTATAGCTTGTAGGCCTGAAGTAATTTTCCTTATTTGTGATTGGATTGGGAGCACTACTATTGAAGGTGAATAAAATCATAATAGTGATTTGTAGCCCTTAATTTTTGGCACCACATCTTGAGGTTTATAGGTGTTGAATCACACCTTAACTTGTAGGATGGAAGTGTAACCTCTTTAATCATACCATTAAGAAAATCAGTATTTACATATATTTGGTACAAATTCCAAGAAAAAACTAATGCAATAGTCATGATTATTTTGATAGAAGTATACCTTGCAACTACATAAAAAGTGTCCTCATAGTCAATTCCCTCTTTTTGAGAGAATCCTCTAGCTATGAATTTGGCTTCAGACTTTTCTATGCTCCCATATCCAACATGATTAATCTTGTGCAACAACCTAAAACCTATCATAGATTTCCCCATTGGTTCCCACACAATCTCTTATACATCATTCTCCAGGATGGAGTTATACTCTTTGTTGAGAAAATTTTGTCATTGATGTCAAAGTGGAAGTGATGATGATGATTTGGTAGAAATGATAAGGATGTAACAATGATGATGATGATGTGGCAGTGAAAAAGGGATATTGTTTGAGTATTGAAGCCATGAAGCTAAGTAAAGAAGACTTGAAGCCATGAATACAAGTAGAGAAGCCTTGAGATTTTTTGAGTATTGAATCCATGAAGCCAAGTGAAGGATTCTTGAAGCCATGAAGCCAAGAGAAAAATCCTTGAAGACATGTTGATTAAGCCTTGAGAATCCAACATGCAGTAGTCAAGACATGAGGAAAATTCAATGTCAAAGCAAATTGAAGAAGCCCCTGAAGAAGTAATAATGTGTCCACTTGAATAAGCCTTGAAGTTCCTTGAATGAGCCTTGACATAAGTGTATATAACTACAAAGTGGCCCCCTTATGGTGTAGCCTTTAAGCATGGCCCTCAAGGGATGATATAACATGTGGCTCTTTCCACATGCCCACTTTGAGTTGTACACAAATAGAGCCTTGAAGGAGCCCTAAAAACAAGTTAAGAAGCCCCTAATGTCAAGTGAAGAATCCTACATATGTCCAAGATAAAAATTGCAAGATGGAGATTGTTGAAAGCATTATTTGTAGTCAATTTGGATACCCTATATTTGAGGGAATTTTTACCCTACATAACTAACTCAAATAGAATCACAAATTACATGGTTGGAGAGATTATTCTGAGACCTTTCTAATTCTATATGGAAGTCTCTCTAACTCTCTACGAATGAGGATATATGAGTTTTTCCATCTGACAACCTAGTTAGAAAATTGAGATTGACTCAACTAATTTTTGGAGATAGAATTACTATAAATACATAATAGAATTTCACATTTTTAGTGTAACCAAAGAAGAGATCAAGTCTGAGGTGTGCTTAAGGTGTTGGGGTGTATTTCTGGTGTGCGATATAATTCTAAGGGTTTCCCTTAAGGTATTTCTTATTCTCAAGGTATGCTATAAGGTTGTGATGTTTCCATAAGGTTGTGAGGTTGTTATATGCACTACTGTGAGGTTGTGATGCTATCGTATGCTCTTCTATGAAGTTGTGATGTTTTTATGATGTTGTTGTGAGGTTGTGATGCTATTGTATGCTCTGCTATGAATTTGTGATGTTTTCGTGATGTTGTCGTGAGGTTGTGATGCTTCCATATGCTCTGCTTTGAAGTTGTGAGTTTGTTGTGATGTTGATGTGAGTGGATGTTTCTATCAGTGGACGTTGTTGTGAATGTATGTTATCGTTAGTGGATGTTGTCGTTAGTGATTACATTCTGGGAATGATGCTATGAGGATTGATAGGGTTTGAAGGATTGTCTAGGGAATGAAGTATGTAGGTGAATTCATGAGTACTCTATATATGAATATCTTGGATTGGTGATATCTTATTGAGTTGGTGATCAATTGAGAATATTAGTGTCTTCATTCAGTTGGTTGGTGCCTATGATTTAGGGAGTGGGTTCTTCCTTCCATTTGGAGCTAGTAAATCCAGGGGGTTGGCGCCTCCTTCCAGTCGGTGTTGGTAAATGAGGGAGTTGGATATTCCTTCAGTTTGGTGCCTATAAATCAGGGGGTTGGTGCCTCCTTTCAGTTGGTGTTGGAGGATATTGGAATTTGTTGCTTCCTATGAATGTAATATTAACATGATATATTAAAATAATCACGTGGTTTTCTCCCATTTGGGTTTCCACGTAAAAATCATTGTGTTTTGTGTATGGTTTTTTTTGTGATGATGAATGGAATTGTTAATTGCTAATGTTTACATGATGTGCTTAAGGTTAAAAATGTTAAAAAATTCTCGATATTGATTCACCTCCCCCCCCCCACTCTCTCAGTATTTGTGAATATTCCAACAATTGGTATGAAAGCGGGTTCCTTTAGGAAAAATCTAACCACTGGAAGGAATATCATGGATATTCAAGAAGTTTACTCTACATATGGAGTTTCATTGCTCAATGGATCAAAATTTTCTCATTGGAGTATAAGGATGAGAGAATTTTTACAGGCACAAGGGTTTGACATTTGGAAATCAGTATTAGATGATTACACCACTCCAAAAGGAAGACCAAATGGTGCAACAACAAAGAAGCTACAAAAATAAAATGCAATGGAATTGAACATAATTATAAAGGGCTTATCATAGTCTGAAAAGAAAAGAAACAAAGTTGGAAATAATCCTTTAACTAAAGAGCTTTGGGACAAACTACAAGAAAACTACACAAAGGAAGAAATGCAGGAATGTGCAGAAGATCCAAAGGAAGATACACCAAATAAAGAAGTAACATAAAAGAAAATGGATGAAATCACAAATAAACATGTAGATGATGAATCAAATGAAGAAAAGGTGAAGAAATTCGAATAAAGTACATATTCTTGTGGTGATAAATTAAATCCTTGTGACATTAGATGTAATTATGCAAATAAAAGTAATTTTGACAAAGATAAACATGAAAGAAAAAGTCATGCCTCGAAAGAAGAAGAGAATGATGAACTAGAAGTTGAAGTTGACCTTGAATGGGAACTGACTAGTGCTCTAGATGATTTGAGGAATGCAGGGGAGAAGAAAAAAATGCTAATGGAACAACTGTAGAGGTATCAATAAAAAAACACATTTCTAGAAGAGAAGCTAAGTGAGACCGAAAAGATTGTCATTATTTTAAAGGAAAAGGTAGAAGTGGATAAGGAGACTGAAGAATAAATTATAAGATAAAGATATCAAACAAAGTAAAAACCTGCAGAATGCTATGATTGAAATAGAAGAGGACAAGAAAATTGAAGAAGTCCTAAACAATCAACTAAAAGAGAAGGAAGAAACTTGTCAAGCAAAAGAACTTGAAATTGTTTCTCTAAGAGAAGAAGCGAAAATGACAGTTGCCATAAAATTGAAGTTTGAGAAGAGTTCATCAGCCTTAGAAGACATCCTCAATAAAAAAATATCTCCTAGTGACAAGACAAGTATTGGGTATGACTACAAGAAGAAACACATTGAAGAAAAGAGTTTCAAACTACCAAGAAAGACTGAAGAAAGACCTAAAATTCATACAAATGGTTCAAAGGATTCCAATAGAAAATTAAAAGACCATGATCAATCAAGACATGATAAGAAAACATCTCAAATACCTCCATTTCAAAGAAGACCCTTTGCTCCCAAGTATCAAAGTTTCTTTCCTGGTTATTGTTTTTCTTGCAACAATTTTGGACATAAGGCTATAAACTCTAGAGCTTATGAAAGAAATACTCAAGTAAGGGATAAAATTATCTACAATATGTTGAATGTTACAAATTCCACAACTATGGACACATAGCTCGGGATTGTAGAATCATGATGGAGTCTTCCATGAAAGAAAATGATCATATCAAATATAAGAAGGTTTGGAGAAGAAAACAAAAACAAGAAGAATAGGTCAATGGAGAATTCTCAGAGGACATACCCATAGGAGTTGTATAGATGAGTAACAACGATAAATATACAAGTAAAGAGGAAGATGTCAGGATTACAAATGATGATCCCGAAACATAGCAACATTATACATTATTATAAACAATTTGGCATAGAGACTCCCAGTGTTGTGGATAATGTTGAGGGGGAGTCTAAGTAGCAGTCAAGGAAGACCAAAGAAATGACAACATAGGATTGTACATAGTAGAAGACATTGTCTTGGTAAATCATATAGAAGCACAGGAGGATCTACTTCAAAAATCTTCAAGAAATGGCCCAGTCTAAGGGGGATTCAACATAGGTAAAGGAGGATTATTGTCGAAAAGGAAAGATGCTCACAAAGATACCATTACAGTCAAAAGAAGGAACAGTTGATGATAGAGGGAGAAAAAAAATGAGTTAAATGATAGTGGATGAAAGAATAAAGTCAAGAGTAGTAATAGAATAAGAAAGAGAATCATGAAATTCTAGAGGGGGAGAAACTCTTTATCCTGGATGTAAAAGGGGAGAGAAACAATTTGTTGGTGACAGGGGGAGTCACATGCTAAGAAAAAATGATCCATTTTCCATTGATGTCAAAGGGGTGTTAGAAAAATAGGATCATAGAGCAATAAAATAAAACAAATGTGGAAATAAGACACAAAATATACACAATACAATATAGACGTAGATATACGTGGTTCACCTAATTTTGGCTACGTCCACCAGAGAAATTTCCAGGTCCTTCCTTATTATTATCCAACAAAATGAAGGGATACAACCTACAACAAAACCACTGTAAATTCCTCTTCTTTCTCTCATAGTATCCTCTCTCATAATACAATATTCGTGATAATACAAAACCACAATACAATTCCCTCATAAAAGAGGGTTTCTTTCTAGGGAAAAAAAACCCCAAAATAACTTCTACCATCAGATTTGCGACCTTATAGTGAACGGTCCAGATTGACTACCAAATTACAATATTTTACAACCAATGTTTCCCAATATTTCACTTTGGGGGCGCTGCTCCTGAATCCCCCACCAGGGGGGGGGGGATATTTTTGAGAAAGTGTTGTCATTGATGTCAAAGTGGAAGTGATGATGATGATGTGTCAATAATGATAAGGATGTAATAGTGATGATTATGTGGTAGTGAAAAATGGATATTGTTTGAGTATTGAAACCATGAAGACAAGTAAAGAATCCTTGAAGCCATGAAGCCAAGTAAAGAAGCCATGAATCCATGAAGCCAAGTAAATAAGCCTTGATATTATTTGAGTATTGAATCCATGAAGCCAAGTGAAGAATCCTTGAAGCCATGAATCCAAGTAAATAAGCCTTGAAGCCATGAGGCGAAGAGAAGAAGCCTTGAAGACATGTTGATGAAGTCTTCAGAAGCCAACATGCAGTAGTCAAGCCATGAAGGCAAGTTAATGTCAAAGAAAATTGAAGAAGCCCATGAACCAATAATGAGGTGTCCACTTGAAGAATCCTTGAAGTTCCTTGATATAAGTGTATATAACTCCAAAGTGGTCCCCTTCTGGCATAGCTTTTAAGCATAGCCCTCACAGGATGAGATAACATGTGGTTGTTTCCATATGCCCACTTTGAGTTGTACAGAAATGGAGCCTTGGAGGAGACTTGAAGAAGCCCTAAAACCAAGTGAATAATCCCCTATAGTCAACCGAATAAGCCTCCATATGTCCAAGATAAAGATTGCAAGATAGAGATTGTTGAAAATATTATTTGTGGTTAATTTGGATACCCTATATTTGAGGGAATTTTTACCCTACATAACTAAATTAAATGGAAGCACAAGTTACATGGTTGGAGAGGAGAGATTATTCTGATGCCTTTCCAAAAATATATGGACGTCCCTCTAACTCTCTAGGAATGAGGAGATATGAGTTTTTTTGTTCAACATCCCAGCCAAAAAATTGAGGTCGGCTCAACTAATTTTTGGAGACAAAATTACTATAAGTACATGATATAATTTCACATTTTTAGTGTAACCCACGAAGAGATCAAGTATAAGGTGTGATCAAGGTGTTGGGGTGTCTTTCTGTTGTGCAAGAGAAGTCTAAGGGATTATCTTAAGGTCTTTCTTATTCTCAAGGTATGTTATAAGGTTGTGATGTTGTTGTAAGGTTCTGAGGTTGTCGTATGCATTGTTGTGATGTTGTGATGTTTCCACATGCTCTACTACGAAGTTGTGATGTTTCTATGAGGTTGGGATGTTGTTGTATGCTATGCTATGAAGTTTTTATGTTGCCGTGAGGTTTTGATACTACCATATTCTATAGTATGGAGTTGTGATGTTGTCATGATGTTGTTGAGAGTGGATGTTGTTAGTGGAAGTTGTTGTGAATGGATGTTACCAGCAGTGGATGTTTTCATTAGTGATTACATTATGATAATGATTCTATGAGGCTTTCAAGGGTTTGAAGTATTTTCTACAAAATGAATCATGAAGGTGAATTCAAAAGTACTATTTGTATGAAGATCTTGGATTGGTGATATCTTATTGAGTTGGTGCTTAGTTGGGAATATTGGTGTCGTCATTCAGCAGGTTGGTGCCTTTGTTTTAGGGAGTGGGTCCTTCCTTCCAGTTGGAGATGGTAAATACAGGGGTTGTGCCTCCTTCCAATCAATGGTGGTAAATCAGGGAGTTGGAGCTTCCTTCAGGTTGGTGCCTGTAAATCAGGGGGTTGGTGCCTCCTTCCAGTTGGTGTTGGAGAATATTGGAAGTTGGTGCTTCCTATAAATGTATTATTAACATGATATAAAAAAAGAATTTTGTGATTTTCTCCTGTTTGGGTTTCCACGCAAAAATCATTGTGTTATGTGTATGGTTTTTTTGTGATGATGAATGGAATTGTTAATGTTTAATGTTTACACGATGAACTTAAGGTTAACAATGGTAAAAAGTGCTCAATATTGATTCACCCCCCCTTTAGTATTGGTGAATATTCAAACACTCCTCAACCATTCCATTACCCCATATTGTTTTTCATTAACCTCTTTAAAGATGGAAATCTCTACATCAATTATGGAATATATAACAAGGATATCTTCTAGGTGTATGAACTACCCAAAAACTATATCTAGGTGATCCCACTTACTCTGTTTCCTTCAATGTTTGGGTAAGACATCTTAGTTTCCTATTTGAACTTGAGGGTAGTAATCCCTCTCCCTCTAAACTAGGATCTTGTTGATCTGAATCTGAGTTTGATTTATCTTCCAAATCAGTGTTTGGATCAACCACCTTATCACCTTCCACAATCTTTATGGGAGGCTCTTGGGAACTTGAGTAACATCCATCCTCATCAAAATGTACATCACTACTTACCAATGTCTTCCACTATATTATATTTTATATTCAATAAGCCTTAGATATTTCATTTTACCAAAACAATATGCTTGAGGCTTGAGGCTTCAAACTTAGTTATTTTATCAACAAGCACATGAATATAAACATGACAACCAAATGCATGAAAGTGAGATACCTATGGTTTCTCACCTATATTCGTCTAATGTATTGTCCTTTAATTACCTATAAGGACATTGATTTAGAATGTACACAATTGTATTACATGACTCCACTCAAAGACATATGGGAAAATCCAAGTCATAGATCATGACCTTTCTTGTCTCTATGATAGACTTGTTCTTTCTCTCTACAACCTTGTTTTGTTGCGGGTTGCAAGGGACTACCAAATCCATCTTGATTCTCGCTTTCCTGTAAAATTCATCAAAGTCCTTAGAGATGTACTCTCTTCCATTATCAGATCTCAACACTTTTGTAACATACCTGACCCCTTAAAGCTTCTAAGGGATGGGGTATCCCATATTTTTCTTTCTTGGTTTATCTAACTTATCTTACTTTCTTTCATTCGCATCTCCAATGTTCTTTATTCATGGGATATGGGATTTTTGATAATAACACCTTCTAATTCACTGATTCATGGACTCATGGACTCTCTACTACGTATCGTTATAATTCTCCTTCCATAAGTCCATTCAAAAATCTCAAACATTAAACGTACAACTCTTTATCTCTTCTGCATAAGTCCATTCAAAAGTCTCAACACTTAGTCATGTCTCCATCTTCACGAACTTGCAGAGGTAATATCCTATGACCTTAACATTCATAAGTCCAAGAATTCTCAACACTTAGTAACTTTTCCCTTCGTGGAGGTAATGTTCTATGATATTGGTTATCATGAGTTTGAAAGGTCTCAACAAATAGTCATTTTCCCCTTCATGGACTAGGGAACTTGTAGAGGTAATATTATACGACACTAGCTTTCATGACTTTGAAAGGTCTCAACACTTAGTCATTTTTTCTCATCTTCGTGAAATCTAGAACTCTCGAACTTTCGGGGGTGAGGTCCCACAAATTTCACTTTTATGAGTCTGTGAAGTCTTGGTACTTAGCCATTTTTCCATCTTCTATCATTGTGTGGCATGACACATAGGGTGACACGTACACATACCACTTGATACGTGGATTTTCTTAGGGTGACACATGGCCTTATTCCGTCAGGACGGGGTACTCACAAAGGGTCTCCATCCTCTTGGTCTGATGGCTCAATTTCAATGGCTCTTCACTCATGTGGAAATTTGACAAGGACTCTCCCTTGTCCTTTTCATCAATTAGCACATGCCCTCTTGGAACACGATGGAGATTTTACTCATCAAGGTACGTCATGATGACATCACCCTTTTTCCTTGGTCCCATTCCAACGAGATTCACCAATTTTTGTGGCAGAGTTACATCGCGGCCTCATCCCAATGGACGGTCTAGGTCATTACTTCACATTTAAGGTCATTTTAATCAGGAGGCTCTGACCGTGCTGATCTCCACAGACCCTATGGTCCTAGATCGTCCACGATCACTCCCGACGAATCAACAAGCCTTTTTTTATTTCAGAGTATGGCTTTGTGCTTAGCGTCGATGAAGGTTGGGGATATTTCCATTCAACCCATTCGATGGATGAGGTCGCATCTCCACCACGTCCTGATAACGGGCCTAAATTTATTCATCATTCCAAATCCACACCCACGATCTTTCTGAAATGAATCAAGGTTTCTTCTTTGGATTGACAGTTCACACCTGAACTTAGTCATTTTGCGGATATATTTCTTCAAGTCCTTCTCAAGTCCTACTGAGCCTCGAAAATTATCACGCTTGACCAAGTTAGTCCATGGTCTACTTGAGGTTTCTTCACAGTACCCTGTCCTTTGAAAGACTGGATGGGCTCGGGCATTCTAGCACCATGGCACATGGAGAATGTATGCAAGAGTATATTCTATGTATATGCATGAGAGTACATACATATGACATAGGATTACAATGATTTATGCAGTTAGTAGGGAAATTTCTCCCCTTGGGTTAGTACGTAAACCTTAGTTATATATGTGCATAACATTCATTGAGATTTGTATCCTTTCCAATATACCAGACACAAAACTTTACTCAAAAATGCGTTCATAAAGAATTCTCAGAAGACATGAAGTGATCACAAACAATAATCTAAAACTCTTCACACAATTAAACTTTATGCATGATTTATGGTATCTCTAGATTACACAACTTGATTTATAGAGTCCCGGCTACTATTCCATATTAGGTACTCATGTACAATGAAACTAATGAACACTGAATAAAAGTGAGGAAAGAGGGAAAACCATGTGGGAACAAAACCCCCCCTCAAAAGAAAACACATCAAAAGAAGAAAAGGAAGTTGCTAGGCAATTGTGTTCTTCACTGCAAGACGATCCTGCAAAGTCTGAAACTTATTCTCAGTGAAGGTCTAGGTGAATATGTCAGCAGTCTGTTCAGAGGAAGGACATAACTGCAAATCAATGACCCCATCATGTACTAAATCTCTGATGAAATGCACGTGGACCTCAATGTGTTTGGTTCGTTGTCATTGTATTGGATCTCTGCAAAATTTCAGTGTACCCTTATTGTCACACCATATGATAGTCGGACAGTGAAACTGGATACCAAGCTCGATAAGGAAGTTTTGAAGCCAAAGTGTCTGAATGACACAGTTGACTACTCCTTTGTACTCGGCCTCTGCGGAAGATAAATCAATGGTTGATTGCTTCTTACTTGACCAACAAATTGGGCCTGACCCCAAACTGAGTGTTAGGGACCTAACCCCTTATGTAGGTAGAACAATGTATTGTGATTTAATAAAGGTCAATATTAATAAGGCCTTGCAACAAGGTAGAATAAATCGAATGTAAGAAGACCTAATAGAAGCTTCCGTTTCTAGAAGGATCTTCCTCTAGATGGTTCTCTTGATATACATATTTAGTATAAATAGGAGTCGAGGGTATGTGAACCCTAGCTTGGATATTATTGTAATAGAGCTCTGCTCGACTGGAGGTTTCCCCCTCGAAGAGGCCCGTGAACATTGCTCTCAGTAATCGAAGTGCTCTTTCTGGTGTTATTATGTTATCATTTCAATATTATTGTGGTTATATTGTTGTTCATCTGCCATTTCTAGCATTTTATTTCTGTTCTACATGATTTTTATATCTGGAATATTACAAGTGGTATCATAACACTTTCCTTGGCATAAAATTGTGGGTTAAATTTTTTTCCAGGGTAGAGACGTATTCCAACATCTTTAAGCCACAGAGATCTGTCGTTACACGCATAAACCTATGGTTGAGGGATTCATACACGCAGGAAATAAAAGTGGTTCTTAAGCGCACATCTTTTGGCCACCCTTGTAACCCCTGTTGATACCCCTTCGAGTGGTAGCGCATCAGACAACACATGTGTACGGATCAACCTATATTTCCTGAAGCCCTCTGTAGATAAACCGATCAGCCGCTTGACTGCTATAGTGCCACCGAGAACAACACTCAGGAAGATACTCTCTAGTACCTGGGTAGTCGGGTAGTACAGATAAGGGCACAGTCTAGCCTCCTTAGTTAGTGCCCTGATATATTGGGCCGAGTACTACTGTTGGACCCCTCTTGTATATCAGAGAGATATAACATAGGGAAAACCCTTGTCTGTAGAACCCTTGAATACCTAATCCTTGGGGATGGAAACAAAAAAATTAAAACAGACAAGATCTATTGTCGCGCAACTGTGTTCGGGTTGCCAAATCACTACACATTTATTCCTAGTTAAGAATTTTGGCATTTCATCATTGTTGTATTCTTCAGACCAGAGTATAACTCTGCAGGTGTAAAAAAAAAAAAAAAAGTCTGGAAAATTTTGCACCATTATATGAGACCTATTCCATTGGATTTATCTCTTTTCCCTTATCACATTCATACATATCATTTTTCAACAAATGTTTTGACCCCACCTGCCCCATTTTGGTTCCCTCGTCATCATGGCCCATGCCTGTAGCCAAGACTTGGAAGCTCACTTCAATAACTTGCAATCTAATTTCGCAGAGACCCAACAAGAAGTGAAACAACTCAGTGCCAATGTTGCCGCCATCAATACAACCATGCAATCCTCCATCGTCGCCTCAATAGAGAAACTCAAACAAGACATGAATACCCATCTTGAATCTGTCATTTCGATGTTCTGCACCAAGCTACATATCCCTGCAGATAACCCTTTATCTAACCCACCCCCACATACTGAAGCTGAAACTTCCTCTCATTCCCATAATTTTCAGCACCATCACTTTCAGCATGACCTATGCCTTCCGTGGGTGGATGTGACCAAATTTGATGGCTCAGATTCCACTAGTTGGGTAACCTAAATGGAACATTATTTCTCTTTATATGGAATTACAGATGACTTGGCCAAACTCCGGTATGGTGTTCTCCATCTAGATCAAGAACGTTGGCTATGGTGGCAATGGAGAAAAACTTCTCGTCAAGGGTATATTGCTTGGACACACTTTGTGGCAAATATTTATGAATGCTTTGATAATGACACCAACCATTTAGGACATTTTACAAAGTTGAAACAATCAGGAACAGTGGGAGACTTTATAGCTTCTTTTGAGCACCTGGATTTTTGGACAGAGGGCATGTCTGATGCCTTTTTCTGAGAATGTTTTATCATTGGCCTCAAGGATGAGATTCGTTCCCATGTCCTCATGGCTCGGCCTCAGATTTGGGTGGAGGATACTAAAAGAGATAAAGAAGCACAATAGGTTTTATCTTCTCAAAACCGAAAACCCCCCTTTATTCCTCGCAATAAAACAATAAATCCCAGTACTCCCTCTACTCCACTAAAGATCCAAAAATTGACCAGAGTTGAAATGGATAAACGCCAACTCAAAGGCCTTTGTTATAATTGTGATGAAAAATGTTTTTTGGGCCACAAGTGTAAGGGAAAAAATATTTTTATGGCCATCTTAGAGGATGTTTCGGAAGAGGATGTTGAAACTCCCCTTGTGTCTGAGTCACCTGAAACCACGGACATAACCCCTCCCTCAAACCCTCCCGAAGTAGAACCGGTCATTTCCCTAAATTCTCTCATGGGTTTCTCTGGTCCCCAAACCCTCAAGCTAATTGGTTACATCAAGCATTAGAAGGTCATCATTATGGTTGATAGTGGTAGCACCCATAATTTTATTCATCGCCGCATTGCCCAAGAAACTCATTGTCATATCCATGCAGTCAATAATTTCCAAATCATGATTGCCAATGGCGGCTCCATGAAATGTGGAGTCCGTTGTTAAAATGTGTGTCTCCAAATTGGTGACTACCACCTGAAATCTCATATGTTTTCTATCAACATGGGTGGTTTTGACATTGTGTTGGCTGCAAACTGGCTAAGGACTTTGGGTCCCATTATCATGGATTTCAAGGAATTAACCATGCAATTCGACCAGGAGGGCCAAAAATATAAGTTCCAAGGCATCACCGTCGATTCACCAGAGATCATTAGTTCCCATCGCGTGGAAAAGCTACTAAAAAAAGGTCATTCTAGCGTTATTGCCCAACTCCATGCCATACAGGCAACTGAGACACCCTATGTGCTGCAAGACCTCCAATCCATCCTCTCTAAACATCAAGTGGTATTTTTCACTCCCCAGGGACTCCCGCATTCCCATAGTGTTCATGATCATTCCATTCCCCTTATACCAGGAAGCCCCCCTCCCAATACTTGTCCCTATCCTCACCCCTTTTCCCAAAAAAATGAAATTGAGAAAATGGTTCAAGAACTGCTCAACGCGGGCATTATCCACCCTAGTACGAGCCCCTACCCCATGGTCAATTGAGTGGCACCCAATTCTTTACTAAATTTGATCTTCGTTCTGGTTACCACCAGATTCGTATGAAAGAGGCAGACATTCCTAAGACCGCCTTTAGAACTCATGAGGGCCACTATGAGTTTTTGGTCATTCCCTTTGGCTTGTGTAATGCCCCCTCCACCTTCCAAAGCCTCATGAATCATGTATTTCGCCCCTTTCTTCGTCATTTTGTCTTATTTTTCTTTGATGATATCCTCATCTATATAAAAACCTGGACAGACCACCTTGCTCATGTGGACCGAGTTCTCCATCTATTCTCTCAACAACAACTTTTCCTGAAACAATCTAAATGTGTTTTTGGAGCCTCAAAAGTTGGCAAGAATGACGTCAGTGTGGATCCTAAAAAGATTGAAGCTATGCAAGAGTTGCGTCACCCAAAGACTCTCAAAATATTGCGAGGATTTCTAGGCCTAACAGGTTATTATCACAAGTTTGTTAAGAATTATGGAAAGATTGAGGCACCTCTCATGACACTCCTTAAAAAGAATTATTTCACTTGGACACCAGTAGTTGCTCGGGCTTTTCAAACCTTGAATATGGCCATGTGCACCACTCCAGTCCTGGCCCTTCCTATTTTCACAAATACCTTTGTCCTAGAATGTGATGCTTCAGGGAAATGTATTGGCATTGTATTTATGCAAGAGGGTAGGCATTTGGCCTTTACCAACAAAAAACTGTCTGAATTAAATTTGGGAAAATCAATCTATGAAAAGGAAATTCTGGCTATTCTGCATGTCATTGATTTGTGGCGCCCTTATCTATTGGGGTAATGCTTCCAAATTAAGACAAACCATCAAAGCCTCAAGTATTTTTTGGAACAACAAATTTCCTCCCCAGAGCAACAAAAATGGGTGACTAAGCTATTTGTATATGATTATGAGATCATTTACAAGAAAGACAAAGACAATGTGGTGGCCGATGCACTTTCCTGAAAATATGAAGATGAAGGCTCCCTTTTTTCTCTCTCCTTCATTGTACCAGAGTGGCTCCAAGCCGTTCTCCAGGAATGGCTACAAGATCCCAAAAGTTTGCATTTGATACAACAATTGCAGTCCAATTCTCCAGTTTCCCCAGGGTACTCATGGCTCCATGATGAGATTCGATACAAAGGTCGTTTGTTTTTAAGTAAACAGTCAAAACTTAAATCCATGGTGATTTCTGAGCTTCATGCTACACCCACAGTTGGGCACTCCGGGTTTACCAAAACCTATGACAAGGTCAAACGTTCTTTTTTCTAGGATGGTATGAAACAAGACATTCGTAATTTTGTGGCTGAATGTGATGTGTGTCAATGCAACAAGGGAGAAACAACCAAATCTTCGGGCACACTGCAACCGCTTCCGATTCCACCTACTATTTGGAGGGATATCTCTATGGATTTTATTACATGCTTACCTAAATTGGGTAATAAATCATTCATCATGGTGGTAGTTGATAACCTTTCCAAGTATGCTCATTTATGTTCTCTTCAACACCCATTTACAACATCCTGTAATATACTAGATATAAAATGTATGCAGAACTGAAATAAAATGCTAGTAATGGCAGAATAACAACAATATAACCAGAACATTCACCACAATAACACTGAAATGATATAAGAATAACAACAGAAATAACACTTTGAATATGAAAGCAATGTTCATGGGCCTCTTCGAGGGGGAAACCTACAGTTGAGTAGAGCTCTATTACAATAATATCCAAACTAGGGTTCTCATACCCTCAACTCCTATTTATACTAAAAAGAAGCATCTAGAGGAAGATCCTTCTAGAAGCGGAAGCTTCTATTAGGTCTTCTTACATCCACATTATTCTATTTTATTGAAAGGCCTTATTAATATTGACCTTTATTACATCTGAATATATTTTTCTACCTATGTGCGAGTTAGGACCCTAACATGTCCGCCCCCTTAAAAACAACCTTGTCCTCAAGGCTTGAGATGAGGAAATTGTTGCATAATGGTAGTTGGTTCCCAAGTGGCGTATGCTGGAGTTGTATCTTTCCACTGTACTAACACTTCCTTGATGGTTCTATGACATAGGCGATGCTCACGCTGGTCCAAAAATGCTTCTGGTTGTAGCCAAATGGATCCTTCTTCAGCTAACTCTGGAAGGTTGGTTTGAATTTGGCACTTAGCTCCAATCACCTTCTTTAAGCATGAAACATGAAAAACAAGATGTAGCTTCGAATTGCTGGGAAAAGATAACTGATAGGTGACTTGTCCCACATGCTTGAGTAAGGTATAAGGACCATAAAATTTGGGTGCTAGCTTCTGACAATGCTTGGCCTTGAGGGAAGTTTGCTTGTAAGGTTGCAGTCGAAGAAACACCTGATCCCCTTCTGCAAATTGACATTCAGAGCGGCCTTGAGTTGCTTGTTGCTTCATGCAATTATGTGCCATGACCAAATTCTCATTGAGGGTACGGAGAATAGCCTCTCGAGATGTAAGTGTTAGGTCAACTTCCTGGACCTTTGAGGCACTCGGTAAGTATGAGAGAAATGAAGGTGGCTTATGTCCATATACTGCTTCAAAAGGAGTCATGCGTGTAGCTGTATGGTATGAAGTGTTGTACCACCATTCAGCTAGGGGTAACCATTGAGCCCACTGATTTTGATTTTCCAAGGCAAAAAACATCAAATATGTTTCCAAACACTTGTTGAAAACTTTTGTTTGGCCATTAGTCTGAGGATGATAAGTTGTGCTGAGATGCAATTCGGTGCCTTGTTTCTTGAATAGTTCTTGCCAAAAATTGCTTATGAAAGTTGGGTCGCGATCAGAAACAATAGAGTGCGGCATGCCATGAACCTTGAAGACTTGATCCATGAAGATTTGAGCCACCGTGGATGTTGTAAATGAGTGTTGAAGGGCGTAGAAATGAGAATACTTGGAAAGGCGATCAACAACCACCACGATGACAGATTTATTTCCCGATTTGGATAAGCTGGTAATAAAATCCATAGAGATATCCTTCCAAATAGTAGGTGGAATCGAGAGCGGTTGTAGTGTGCCCGACAATTTGATTGTTTCTCCCTTGTTGTGTTGACACACATCACATTCAACTACAAAATTATGAATGTCCTATTTCATACCATCCTAGAAAAAGGAATGTTTGACCCTGTCATAGGTTTTGGTGAACCCGGAGTGCCCTGTTGTGGGTGTAGCATGAAGCTCATAAAGTACCATGGATTTAAGCTTTGATTGTTTACTTAAATACAAATGGCCTTTGTATTGAAGTTCCTCATGGATCCAAGAGTACCCTGGGGAAGCTGGAGCCTTGCACTGCAATTGGTGGATCAACTACGAACTTTTGGGATCGTGTAGCCATTCCTGGCGAATGGCTTGGAGCCAATTTGGTACAATGAATGAAAGAGAAAAAAGGGATCCTTCATCTTCGTATTTTTGGGAAAATGCATCCGCAACCACATTGTCTTTGCCTTTCTTATAAATGATCTCATAATCATATCCAAAGAGTTTAGTCACCCATTTTTGTTGTTCTGGGAAGGAAATGCGTTGTTCCATAAAATACTTGAGGCTTTGATGGTATGTCTTAATTCAGAAACGTTGCCCCAATAGATAAGGACGCTATAGATCCACAACATGCAGAATAGCCAACATTTCCTTTTCATATATGGATTTGCCCAGATTTCTTTCAGATAGTTGCTTGCTGGTAAAGGCCAAAGGTCGACCCTCTTTCATAAGGACAACACCAATTCATTTCCCTGAGGCATCACATTCCAACACAAAGGTCTTTGTGAAATTAGGAAGGGCAAGGACTGGAGTGGTGCACATGGACATCTTCAAGGTCTAAAAAGATTGAGCAACGACTGGAGTCCAAGTGAAAGAGTTATTTTTGAGGAAAGTAGTGAGAGGTGCTGCAATCTTCCCATAATTCTTAACAAACTTGCAATAATACCCTGTTAAGCCTAGAAATCCATGCAAGCTCTTAAGAGTCTTTGGGTGAGGCCAGTATTGCATAGATTCAATCTTTTTAGGATCCACCCTGACGCCATCTTTTCCAACCAGATCACCCAAGTATTCTACTTCTGAGGTGCCAAAAGCACATTTAGATTGTTTCAGGAAAAGTTGGTGTTGAGAGAGTAGATGGAGAACTCAATCCACATGAGCAAGATAGTCTATCCAGGTTTTTCTATAGATGAGGATATCATCAAAGAAAAGTAAGACAAAATGGTGGAGAAAAGGATGAAAGACGTGATTCATGAGGCTTTGGAAGGTGGAGGGAGCATTACACAAGCCAAAGGGCATGACCAAAAACTCATAGTGGCCCTCATGAGTTCTAAAGGCAGTCTTGGGAATGTCTGCCTCTTTCATATGTATCTGGTGGTAGCTCAAACGGAGATCCAGTTTAGTGAAGAATTGGGCACCACTCAATTCATCCAGGAGGTCATCAATGACAGGAATGGGGAATTTGTCTTTGATGGTAAGTTTGTTGAGGGCACGGAAGTCAGGACACATTCTCCAAGAACCTTCTTTCTTGAGGACCATGACCATAGGAGACGAGTATGGGCTTGTACTAGGGTGGATAACGCCTGCATTAAGGATTTCCTGGACCATTTTCTCAATTTCATTTTTTTGGGAAAAGGGGTGACGATACAGACGTATATTGGGAGGAATGATTCCGGGTACAAAGGGAATGGAATGATCATGAACACCATGGGAAGGAGGGAGGCCTTGGGGAGTGGAAAATACCAATTGATGTTTAGAAAGGATGGCTTGGAGGTCTTGCGGTACCGAGGGTGTCTTTGTGGCTTGTATGGCATGGAGTTGGGCGATAACACCAAAATGACCCTTTTTGAACAGCTTTTCCATGCGATGGGAACTAATGATCTCAGGTGAACCGACGATTATGCCTTGGAATTTATATTGGTGGCCCTCCTGGTCGAATTGCATGGTTAAGTATTTAAAATCCATGAGAATGGGACCCAAAGTCCTTAGCCAGTCAGCACCCAACATAATGTCACAACCTCCCATGTCGATAGAAAACATATGGGATTTCAGGTGGTAGTCACCAATTTGGAGATACACATTTTCACAACGCCCTCCACATTTCATGGAACCACCATTGGCAATCATGATTTGGAAATTATTGATGGCATGGATGTAGCAATGAGTTTCTTAGGCAATGCGGTGATGAATAAAATTATGGGTGCTGCCACTATCAACCAGAATGATGAACTTTATATCCTTGATGTAACCGATTAGCTTGAGGGTTTAGGGAGTGAAGAAGCCAATGAGAGCATTGAGGGAAATGATCGGTTTTACTTCGGGAGGGTCTGAGGGAGGGGTTATGTCAGTGGATTCAGGTGACTCAGACACAGAGGGAGTTTCTTCATGTTCTTCCAAAATCTCTTCGAAGATGGCCATAAAAAGATTTTGTTCTTTACACTTGTGGCCCGGGAAATATTTGTCATCACAGTTATAACAAAGGCATTTGAGTTGGCATTCAACCATTTCAGCCCTAGTCAATTTTTGGATCTTTAGTGGAGCATAGGGAGTAGTGGGATTTACTGGTTTAGGGTGAGGGATAAAGGAGTGTTTGCGGTTTTGAGCAGATACAACTTGTTGTGCTTCTTTATCTCTTTTGGTAGCCTCCACCTAACTCTCAGGCTGAGCCATGAGGACATGGGCCTGAATTTCATCCTTGAGGCCGTTGATAAAACACTCTCAGAAAAAGGCTTCAGACATGCCCTCTATTGTAAAATCCAGGTGCTCAAAGACAGTTATAAAGTCTTCCACTCTTCCTAATTGTTTCAGCTTTGTCAAACAACCCAAATGGTTGGTGTCAGTGTCAAAGCGTTCATAAAGCTCTGCCACAAAGTGTGTCCAAGCAATATACCCTTGACGAAAAGTTTTTCTCCATTGCCACCATTGCCAATGTTATTGATCTATATGGAAAACACCATACTGGAGTTTGGCCAAGTTATCTGTAATGTCGTATAAAGAGAAGTAATGTTCCATTTGGGTTACCCAAGTAGTGGGGTTCAAGCCATCAAATTTGGTCACATCCACCCGTGGAAGGCGTAGGTCACGTTGAAAGTGATGGTTCTGCAAGGTATGGGAATGAGAGGAATGTTCACCTTCAGTATGTGGAGGTGAGGAAGAGGAAGGGTTATCTGTAGGGATATGCAGTTTGGCGCAGAGTGTCGAAAAGACTGATTCAAGCTGGGTGGTGAGGTCTTGTTTGATTTCCCCCATTGAGGAATGCATGGTTGTATTCATGGAGACAACATTGGAACTGAGTTGTTTCACTTCTTGTTGGGTCTCAATGAGACCAGATTGCAAGGTGTTGAAGCGAGCTTCCAAGTCTTGGCTATGAGTATGGGCCATGAGGACGAGGAAACTGAAAAGGGGCGGGCGGGGTAAAAAAAATTGGCCGAAAAAATGATATGGATGAAAGTGATAAAGGAAAAGAGATGAATCCAATGGAATAGGTATGAAGAATACTGCAGAGAGGAAATTCCCAAATGATTAACCAGAAAGAAATGTGTATTTACTTGACAACCCGAACACAGTTGCGCAACAATAGATCTTGTCTGTTTTAATTTGTTTATGTTTCTATCCCCCAAGGGTTAGGTATTCAAGAGTTCTATAGACAAGGGTTTCCCCTGTGCTATAGCTCTCTGATATACGTGTGGGGTCCAACAGTAGTACTCGACCCAATATCTCAGGGCACTAACTAAGGAGGATAGACCCAGGTACTAGAGAGTATCTTCTCGAGTGTTGTTCTCGGTGACACTATAGCAATCAGGCGACCGATCGGTTTATCTAAAGAGGGCTTCAGGTAATCTAGGCCAATCCGTACACAGGTGTTGTCTGATTCACAACCACTCGAAGGGGTACCAACAAGGGTTACAAGGGTGGCCAACAGATGTGCGCTTAAGTACCACTTGTATTTCATGCATGTATGAATCCCTCAACCGCGGGTTTATGCACGTAACGACATATCTCAATGGCTTAAAGACACCATAATACGTCTCTACCCTGAAAAAAAATTAACCCACACTTTCTACTGAGGAAAGTGCTTTGATACCACTTGTAATATACCAGATATAAAATGTTTGCAGAACTGAAATAAAATGCTAGTAATGGCAGAATAACAACAATATAACGAGAACATTCACCACAATAACACTGAAATGATATAAGAATAACAACAGAAATAACACTTTGAATCTAAAAGCAATGTTCATGGGCCTCTTCGAGGGGCCAACCTCCAGTTGAGCAGATCTCTATTACAATAATATCCAAGCTAGGGTTCTCATACCCTCGACTCCTATTTATACTAAAAAGAAGCATCTAGAGGAAGATCCTTCTAGAAGCGGAAGCTTCTATTA